>JAQJVL010003754.1:0-55389 GCA_035578905.1 Stictocephala bisonia | reverse complement strand
ATTTTACCCTTATTGCTAATGGTAAAATTTTTAGCATATAATTCACGGGATTATTGAATACCTTAATATTATAGTAATAGTAATATTAATAATAATACTTTAAGAACAATATCCGGGTGATGAAAATTAAAATCCCCTAGTGATCTCGTCCACCCTCGCCCCCGTGGAAATTCATTTGGTTTTTTGTTATCTTATATTGTATATTATAACATCTTTGTTTTTGTTATATTATAACAAAAATTATTATAGTGCCATTCCTCTAAGATAATAACAGTTCAGTAATGTTATTTATGGATTCTTTTTGAAAAGTATCCTATTTACAAAATGCAGTTTGTAGTTTTTATTTATTATTTAAATACATAATGCACATTATTAAAAGTTTATATTCATGTTCCTTACTTATTTCACCTTTTAAAAGCATTTTTCGTACATCTACAATGGCTCGGTTAAAGACCTATTTAGTCAATAAGATAATTTATATCATAGTATATTTGTTAAACCTAAATGCTACTTATAGCAAGTTTACAAAATAGTTTTTGAAAATCGATTAACCATTGTAGTAGTATAATATTTTTTTAGAATTGGATTTTAACTGTGATTTAGAGTCGTTACCTGAAAAGGAGTTCATGCCAACCAGAAAATAATCACGATAGACAAGTTTTACAGAACTTTGCGATTTATATTTACTCTTGATACAATATTTTTGTATCAAGTCTGGAAATGGTAACTTTGTTACTGAAAGGCCTTATGAAATTAAAAATGTATTTACTGGAGTGTTTGTTGCATCTTATAACATTAAATCTTGATACAATATTTTTCATTCCTCATTACACAATAATACATTCAATATTATTGATATATGTCAAATTAAAATGTGGTGGACAAAAGAGGATAAGTGTCAGGTTGTATTTTTTATTTTATTATTTATTTATTTTTATAGTACGATTGAACGTCACACAGCATACATATATTACAACATAATTACAAAGTTCACAAATTCCATGGTGATCGATTTCGGCAAACCACGTTAACCTTCGTCAGACCAGACGAATTAACAAAAGAAACGAAAGGGATTTAAATTCTGGTCTGAGCAAGGTGAGCGTGGTTTGCCGAAATCGATCACCATGGTATTTGTGCATGTTGTACATCTATTGTAGTATATTTGTACATTGTGTACTTGTAAAGTAGTATATTTGTGATTTTAGTGCATATGTTGTTATATTTTTGTGTTGTGAGTTGTTCACTTGTACTGTATTTTTACCAACACGTATATGATAACAAAGAAAACTATTTAATTTTATTTATTTATTTGTTCCACAGATAAGAAACTGACTACCTCCCCTCAGTTCGATTTTTTACATAATCATGAACTTAATACTATTGGAAACGAGTAATCCACGTTAGTTAAGCTAAAAACAAAGAATAAACTTCTATATGAAATTTACTTAAAAAAAAAAAAATAATAATAATAATAATAAAAAAAGAAAGAAAGAAAACGTAAAACAAAAACAAAAAAACTGCCTCCAAATAGATATATTATCAAGTACTATTTATGGATTCTTATCTGTTATTGATTAATTGCTAAAGCTAAGACTAAATGGACGGAAAATTCCGCTGATTGTCTGGTCAGTTTATTGAAACCATCGCTTGTATTACACGGACAACACGAGCGGTTTGGCCGCTTCGTGAAGATGCGTCAGTGAGGCAGACGGCGTAACGAACTCCTTTGGATGCGTCAAACCTGCGTGCGATTTGTTTCACCAAACATAACACGTAACGACATCGGGATCGTTACCGCGCCCTTCTTCCTCTCTTCAGGCACTAGCTTCCGCACCCTTCTTCCTCTCTTCAGTGCACTAGCTTCCGCATCCTTCTTCCTCTCTTCAGTGCACTATTCCACTGCAATCTGGAATATAATGTCAAGTGAAGATACGATGTTGTTTGCAAGTGCATAGCGATAAAAGCCAAATGTTGGGCATAGTAATGCAAAGTAACGATCGATGACATAGTAGATATGAGATCGATCACATATGCCAAAGGTGAAAATTGTTTATTTTAAATCTATAACAAATATATTGGTTGCATTACTACTTATTTTTCTTATAAAACATTGTTATGGCAGATTTGTTGAAGCTTTACCTAAGAAAAAATTAAAAGACGAAGTGAGTGCCGATAAAATGTTGTTGCAACATGAAATTTCACATCAAATAAGAGGTTATTTATACACGCTATATAATTTATGCCTGATATTGTATAATCACACGTAACACAATAAAAAACATTACTTTGAAAAATTAAAACCAGCAATTATGATCCAATGATACATTATAATCCAAATACACATATTTTAGTATCAATTGATTCCAGTTAATAATTAATTTCAATTAGCTACGTCAAACAAGATGACTTGAGTTTATATTAATGCCCATTTAATGTAGGTCTATATGACAGTAGAGACAAGTATTGTTCAGTGATGGAAAATGAGTGACGCACGAGTTAATATTGATCATTAGAAGGTTAATCACTGTTCGATTAACCATATATTAAACTGAAACAGCATGAACCCATATGTTGTACCCTGTACATACAACGTAGATGCCATGGAAAGTTAGTTTATCAAGTTGTATTAAGTGCATTAACAATGCAGGTAGTATTTTCCGAGCCCTCCCCCTTTGAGGGTGGAAGGGTACGATGTTGGTTTAGGCTGGTAATTAATGTTGCAGTATCAACATATGCCTGGCCCTCGGCTACTGACACCTGGTTCTGTTTGCAATATATCTAACTAGATTCAAAGGGTTCCTTCGAACAATTTTGTTCAAACTTGTGCTGTTTACTTTGTATAGAACAACCCAACATTATTTTCCATGCATCAGACAAAATATTAAACAAGATAGAATGGATTTTATTTTGGTATAATTTAATGTTAATCATAAAAACGGCTCTTTTTTAGAAGAGTACCCTCACGCTTTGTAGGTTAGGTTGGGTTACAATGAGTCTTTTTCTTCATTATAACATTTAACGAATCACAGTTATGTTTTGTTTTTCCCATTCGTGGGGCTATACCTAGAGAAATCTTTTTAAGATTGGGTGTCCTCTTATAAAATGACCCGTAAAAATATTATTATCGCATAGCCCTATGTTAATATGAGATTAGGGGCTTTTTCTAAAGTATCACTCGGCCTTGAAAATAAAATATGGCCATTTTTGTAATTTTGGATTGATGAGTTATTGCGTTTTTGTATTATGTAGTGCACTAATAATATGGCAACAACGATGAACACTGCACATTATGATAAAGGAAGGTAATAAAATCAACCGAAAGTTTGGTAATCAAAATTTTAGATCAAGAACGAATAAAAATCTGTTTTTTTGTAAGATGACATAAAATATAATAGGAACCTCCACGTTATTTACACTTGTGTTTCCTAAAGATACGTAAGAATTAAATTATGATGCAATTTCTTAAATAGCTGGTGATTATCTTCAATCAAATTATTAAAGTTGTGTTTTCCCAGTTACAATGTCATTTTGATGGATTTACAAAAGATTAGCCAATCGACAATAACCAGTGTAAAGTATGAAGTAATTATATTGCTTAATATTTTGCAAATTCCAAAATAAAAATATTTTAGTTAATTACGCCTTGAAATGTCTTTTGCGTAAAATATGCAATAATGAGAGTGGTTCTAAAGAATTTTTTACCATACTAAGATATAAATACTTACTTACGATATTACAAAATAAAGTTTGATTAAAATGTTTTCTATATTATGATAATATAATAATAATAATAATATTAAATTTAGGTCAGATATAATGGATGAATAGGATGAGGATATTTTTACAGGTATTATCGTACAAAATACCAGTGTTTATATCAATGAAAATATCATCAAGGAAAAAAGTAGGATTGTGAAAAAAATAAAATGTAACAAAGCTAGTAAAGCCACTGTGTGATCTACTGCCGGCGCAGAAATTATGTGCTCCCGAGTTTGAGGACTGTTTTCCAAGGAACCAATCGGCCTACGTAAAATATAATTACACCATTGTTTTCCTCGTTTAATTGCACGTTATAAAATATGAATTTTTAAATGTTATTATACAATTTATTAATTTTATCCTAGTTAGAACAAAAAGTACCGGAATTTCAGCTAGTTTTCACTGCACTCAAATTTATACGTTATTACTCAAGAACCCGTTAATCTATCACATTTCTATTTTATTATCTGGTTTATAGGAATGTTTTCAATACACGTTTTGTAAATTTTAGAATTTTCAATTTTCGATAAAAAAGTTCCTATCCTGCTTTCTTGGATTCTAGAGGTCGTAAAATTAATTACTTGCTCTTGTTGTAAGCCTTATGACATGTATAGTTATGATACATTACTTTTAATATGTAAATAGATTAAATGATTTTAAATCGATTAAATCAGTTTAAAATAACATTAAATTCATCAATTTAAATTGATTTAATTAAGTATAAAATCACTACATTTAATTACACCTATGAAAGTAATGTAGCGTAACTATACATGACGTAAGAATTACAACCAGACCAAATAATTAATTTTACGACCTCTAGAAGCCAATAAAACAATGTCAGAGAATCGATAAGAACTTTTTTTAATTGATAAATTAAAATTCTAACATTTACAGAACTTATAGAAAACATTTCTACCAACCAGGTAATAAAAATATAAATGCGATAAATTAACGGGTTCTTGTTTAATAACAGTGTAAATTTTATGTACAGTAAAAACTAGTTGAAATTCCGGTACCTTTTTTGTTCCGGATAAAGATAAAAATTACTAAAACTTGAAAATTAAAAAATACATATGATATAACGTATAATTAAACGAGGAAAACAATAGTGTAATTATGTTTTACGTAGGCCTATTGGTTCCTTAGAAAACAGTCCTCAAACTCGAGTGCACATCATTTCTGCGCCGGCAGTAGATAAGTTGGTTGAGAGAGAACGTAAGTTAAATGACTTCGTAGACCAGATGCTACAGTATCAGCCTTAACGTCACATCTCGAAGTACTCCAGACAGAAAGACCCATTGAACATGGCTTCAGGATTAGTGATTAATGAGGCAAGATAGCCTGGGATGGCTGATGTTTTCTGAGGTGACTCTAGAGCTTGCAAAGTAATCTTTGAGAGAATGGCTGTTCGATAAGTTAGTTTAGACTAGCGTAGGAAGTTTGCTGAGTTCACAGACAATATTAATTTAAAGGGACAAGAGTCAGACTAACTCAGCTTCTGACGGAGTCCTGCCACTGAATACTTTGAAGGACTTACTGCCGATTGGTTGGACATTAGGAAAGGTTGGAGATGCAGGGAGGAGAGTCGTGCAAGAGCCTGAGCACTACGATAGGGTGAAGACACTTCACTGGCTTGTCTGGAACTGAATACCAGAATGTACTTAAGACCGAAGTGGTGAGCATGAGATTGATCATGCCAGAGTGAAAAGAAATTTTGAACTAGCTCTGAATCTAGGGCCCTGATCAACAGGGCTAAAGTTGACAACCCGATTCACCATTTCTGTGAAGCGGGTTCAATATCCAACGATTTGTGTTGGACTCGCGGGGATAGTGCTTGCTCATTCACGCTTTGATAGAGGTAAAATATATAGCAACCACGTGCGCATCAGGTGATGGAAGAGTCACTTCTAAGGTACGGCTTCCCAATCTAGGGCATTAAGGAAAAAAAATCATCCAAGAACCAGTCAAATACTAGTGTTACCATATCTTCTACGAATTCAATATTAGTCACAATGACTACAAATATTTCATCTCTAACAACATTCTTTAACAAGGCATAATAAACGAGAAATAATAATTGTTAGTAGTCATATTATTTTACAAAATGTATTGAAAATTAACCTATTACTTCACAAACAAAATACATAAAGAAAGGCTCTATTCACTCCAATAAATTATTGTCATTGCTCTTATGAATGTTCTAAAACTGCGCAGTAATTTTCTTTGTCCCATATACACCTTGGGTGGGAAAACTTTTCCACTTCACGGTTCGAAAACTCGGCAAACTTTAATAACTTTCTGTTATTCATTCAATGGCAAGGTCTATAAAATTATTTATAATTTTCGGATTGATTTATTTTTTGATTTCTTGATCGAGATGTTTGTTAGAATTGTTTACTGTGACTTGTGCCTTACTATTTATAAATGACACTAAAAAGTTTACATTTTTACCAACAATTTAAAATAATTAAAAATATATATCCTTTCTAGTATTTCAGTTTACGATTATGTTTTCAACGTACAGGGTTTTCATTTAATTTAAAACACCCTAAAAGGAACACATACTAGTCTTGCTATTTAAAACCTTGTAAATCTCACTCCTTCAAACTGACTTACAAATACCATTCTAAAGTAAGTATTGCAACAATTCTTTAATTACGTGTAGATAAGACGTTTAAGATGTAATGTCATCACATTTTATTCAGATTCATCTATCTGTGAATTTTTTTTAATTTTTCAGCTGGGCTATGAATGCCATATTAAAACGCTGAAGGTATACTTCTCGAAATTTGCTGAAGTCAAATTTAGCAGCAATCAAGATTCTGAAATGCCCAGAAGTGGGGACACTTTGACTTTAAAGTGGCTTTACTGACAGGAGTATAAGGGCAACAAGGTATTCTAGTAAGAACATACTGGATTATAATCAAGCCCTGGAGAGCCAAGTTTGGATTTACGATGTACGGAATAAGAATGTATTGTGTAAATTATTAAATATTTACACTATTCTTGAACTAACCTTTAAGTAAACTCCCCAATAAATGCAATGTTAAGATTGTATTATTCTTTGAAAACATCAGAATTAGATTTATTTAGTCAATCGTTAACACTGTTTCTTAAGCAAAAACTGAATTCCTTAACTGATTAAATATTTACTTCAGAGGACATTTTCAATCAGTTTTTAAAATGTCAAGTTGATTAAATTCTAAACACATTGTTATTCTATTATTTATTATTATTTATGTTATTCTAATATTTAGTATTGTTGTTATTCTAATATTTACTTTTATTGTTATTTAATATTCAATATAGGTGTTATTCAAATTATTATATTAATGTTGTAATTTTTTATATTATAGTTTGGTTAGTTTGAGATTTTTTTTGTTTTTAACTACTTGTTAAATGTTTATTGATAAAAGCATACAACTTAATCAACATAGTGGAATTTTATTATTGTGTTGTGCTGTTCTGTGAATGAAGACAATAATTATTGTGAAGGACTCACATGTATTTCAAGTAACTTTGTATAATGTATTAATGCTACATTGTAATTGGGTAAATCGCCTGTTCTATAGTATTGTTTCGAAATAAATAAACTAATATGATTTTATATGATATTTACCATAGCATATTAATATTAATTTATAATTTTGTAACGTCTAATATTTGTAATAAGTAGAATTTCCTATTATATATATACAATATGTTAGACATTGTAGATCTTTAAACTAAATTATTATAAAATAGTAATTCATAGGTTACTAGGGTAAAACCTGTTTTATAGCATGTAAATAAAATAAATAAATAAATAAAATAGATAGATGTTTGATGAATTTTTTTAATTTTGATAGTTTTTTTTAATATTACAAAAACATTACAAAACACAGAAAATTAATTACAGGGAACGTTGAAATCAGACTTAACAACACCTATTAAAGTCCATTTAAAAGGGAATGGTTCTGTTTTGCACTTTGAGGGGTTTGTGTGGGTAAACAAAGGCAATGATGCCACCATTCAGAGACTTTGTTGTACCAATTAATATATAGAGACAAATCGACTATCGCGCAATTCATATGATGACGTCCCCACGATTCTACCTTTGAAATATCTTTCGTATTCGTTAACTTTCCTCGCAATAGAAAGATTTAAAAACAATAACTATAAATACAGTTAATATTTTCGTTCATCTTCACAGCTCTATGTCAGAGTAGTTGGGATGGGATTGGTATCCACTCTCTCAACATGTGGGATAACCGGTGACCGAGTGGTCTAAGGCGTCAGTGATTTGTGCCAGCGTGAGATAATAGTAATTAGTCAGAGTAGCTGAGATGGGGTTGGTATCCACTCTCTCAACATGTAGGATAACCGGTGGCCGAGTGGTCTAAGGCGCCAGTGCTTTGTGCCAGCGTGAGATAATAGTAATTAGTCAGAGTAGCTGAGATGGGGTTGGTATCAACTCTCTCAACATGTGGGATAACCGGTGGCCGAGTGGTCTAAGGCGTCAGTGCTTTGTGCCAGCGTGAGATAATAGTAATTAGTCAGAGTAGCTGAGATGGGGTTGGTATCCACTCTCTCAACATGTGGGATAACTGGTGGCCGAGTGGTCTAAGGCGTCAGTGCTTTGTGCCAGCGTGAGATAATAGTAATTAGTCAGAGTAGCTGAGATGGGGTTGGTATCCACTCTCTCAACATGTGGGATAACCGGTGGCCGAGTGGTCTAAGGCGTCAGTGCTTTGTGCCAGCGTGAGATAATAGTAATTAGTCAGAGTAGCTGAGATGGGGTTGGTATCCACTCTCTCAACATGTGGGATAACCGGTGCCCGAGTGGTCTAAGGCGTCAGTGCTTTGTGCCAGCGTGAGATAATAGTAATTAGTCAGAGTAGCTGAGATGGGGTTGGTATCAACTCTCTCAACATGTAGGATAACCGGTGGCCGAGTGGTCTAAGGCGTCAGTGCTTTGTGCCAGCGTGAGATAATAGTAATTAGTCAGAGTAGCTGAGATGGGGTTAGTATCCACTCACTCAACATGTGGGATAACCGGTGGCCGAGTGGTCTAAGGCGTCAGTGCTTTGTGCCAGCGTGAGATAATAGTAATTAGTCAGAGTAGCTGAGATGGGGTTGGTATCCACTCTCTCAACATGTGGGATAACCGGTGCCCGAGTAATCTAAGGCGTCAGTACATTGTGCCAGCGTGAGATAATAGTAATTAGTCAGAGTATCTGAGATGGGGTTGGTATCAACTCTCTCAACATGTAGGATAACCGGTGGCCGAGTGGTCTAAGGTGTCAGTGCTTTGTGCCAGCGTGAGATAATAGTAATTAGTCAGAGTAGCTGAGATGGGGTTGGTATCCACTCTCTCAACATGTGGGATAACCGGTGGCCGAGTGGTCTAAAGCGTCAGTGCTTTGTGCCAGAGTGACACAATAGTAATTAGTCAGAGTAGCTGAGATGGGGTTGGTATCCACTCTCTCAACATATGGGATAACCGGTGCCCGAGTGGTCTAAGGCGTCAGTACATTGTGCCAGCGTGAGATAATAGTAATTAGTCAGAGTAGCTGAGATGGGGTTGGTATCCACTCTCTCAACATGTGGGATAACCGGTGGCCGAGTGGTCTAAAGCGTCAGTGCTTTGTGCCAGCGTGAGATAATAATAATTAGTCAGAGTAGCTGAGATGGGGTTGGTATCCACTCTCTCAACATGTGGGATAACCGGTGGCCGAGTGGTCTAAGGCGTCAGTGCTTTGTGCCAGAGTGACATAATAGTAATTAGTCAGAATAGTTGGGATGGGGTTGGTATCCACTCTCTCAACATGTGGGATAACCGGTGACCGAGTGGTCTAAGGCGTCAGTGCTTTGTGCCAGAGTGACACAATAGTAATTAGTCAGAGTAGCTGAGATGGGGTTGGTATCCACTCTCTCAACATGTGGGATAACCGGTGGTAGAGTGGTCTAAGGCGTCAGTGCTTTGTGCCAGCGTGAGATAATAGTAATTAGTCAGAGTAGCTGAGATGGGGTTGGTATCCACTCTCTCAACATGTGGGATAACCGGTGGCCGAGTGGTCTAAGGCGTCAGTGCTTTGTGCCAACGTGAGATAATAGTAATTAGTCAGAGTAGCTGAGATGGGGTTGGTATCCACTCTCTCAACATGTGGGATAACCGGTGGCCGAGTGGTCTAAGGCGTCAGTGCTTTGTGCCAGAGTGACACAATAGTAATTAGTCAGAGTAGCTGAGATGGGGTTGGTATCCACTCTCTCAACATGTGGGATAACCGGTGGTAGAGTGGTCTAAGGCGTCAGTGCTTTGTGCCAGCGTGAGATAATAGTAATTAGTCAGAGTAGCTGAGATGGGGTTGGTATCCACTCTCTCAACATGTGGGATAACCGGTGGCCGAGTGGTCTAAGGCGTCAGTGCTTTGTGCCAGCGTGAGATAATAGTAATTAGTCAGAGTAGCTGAGATGGGGTTGGTATCCACTCTCTCAATATGTGGGATAACCGGTGGCCGAGTGGTCTAAGGCGTCAGTGCTTTGTGCCAGCGTGAGATAATAGTAATTAGTCAGAGTAGCTGAGATGGGGTTGGTATCCACTCTCTCAACATGTGGGATAACCGGTGCCCGAGTGGTCTAAGGCGTCAGTGCTTTGTGCCAGAGTGACACAATAGTAATTAGTCAGAGTAGCTGAGATGGGGTTGGTATCCACTCTCTCAACATGTGAGATAACCGGTGGCCGAGTGGTCTAAGGCGTCAGTGCTTTGTGCCAGCGTGAGATAATAGTAATTAGTCAGAATAGTTGGGATGGGGTTGGTATCCACTCTCTCAACATGTGGGATAACCGGTGGCCGAGTGGTCTAAGGCGCCAGTGCTTTGTGCCAGCGTGACATAATAGTAATTAGTCAGAATAGTTGGGATGGGGTTGGTATCCACTCTCTCAACATGTGGGATAACCGGTGGCCGAGTGGTCTAAGGCGTCAGTGCTTTGTGCCAGCGTGACATAATAGTAATTAGTCAGAATAGTTGGGATGGGGTTGGTATCCACTCTCTCAACATGTGGGATAACCGGTGGCCGAGTGGTCTAAGGCGTCAGTGCTTTGTGCCAGCGTGACATAATAGTAATTAGTCAGAGTAGCTGAGATGGGGTTGGTATCAACTCTCTCAACATGTAGGATAACCGGTGGCCGAGTGGTCTAAGGCGTCAGTGCTTTGTGCCATCGTGACATAATAGTAATTAGTCAGAATAGTTGGGATGGGGTTGGTATCCACTCTCTCAACATGTGGGATAACCGGTGGCCGAGTGGTCTAAGGCGTCAGTGCTTTGTGCCAGCGTGAGATAATAGTAATTAGTCAGAATAGTTGGGATGGGGTTGGTATCCATTCTCTCAACATGTGGGATAACCGGTGGCCGAGTGGTCTAAGGCGTCAGTGCTTTGTGCCAGCGTGACATAATAGTAATTAGTCAGAATAGTTGGGATGGGGTTGGTATCCACTCTCTCAACATGTGGGATAACCGGTGGCCGAGTGGTCTAAGGCGTCAGTGCTTTGTGCCAGCGTGACATAATAGTAATTAGTCAGAATAGTTGGGATGGGGTTGGTATCCACTCTCTCAACATGTGGGATAACCGGTGGCCGAGTGGTCTAAGGCGTCAGTGCTTTGTGCCAGCGTGACATAATAGTAATTAGTCAGAGTAGCTGAGATGGGGTTGGTATCAACTCTCTCAACATGTAGGATAACCGGTGGCCGAGTGGTCTAAGGCGTCAGTGCTTTGTGCCAGCGTGAGATAATAGTAATTAGTCAGAGTAGCTGAGATGGGGTTGGTATCAACTCTCTCAACATGTAGGATAACCGGTGACCGAGTGGTCTAAGGCGTCAGTGCTTTGTTCCAGCGTGACATAATAGTAATTACTAAACGACAGAATCATTCTTTGCGAAGTTATTTTAATGTGTATTTATTCCACCTTCAACCTTCCCCATTCTCTATAAATTATGGATTTGTGCGGATACTTATTCAGACTGAGTAAGGGGGTGAAACAGATCAGAACAAGGTGAACTTTACTGATATATATTTCCGGAATTTCCCAGGCTTCGAGTATTTGGTTTCTTTGACTCAAAATACTGACACCTTAGACCACTCGGCCAGATGATGTCGTTAGGACGGGCGTCAAGGGCATCATTGCCAGATGGATTGAAGCCTACCTACGCAGCAGAATGATTAAGGCAACATTGAACGAAGCGTCAGTTCAGGTTGTAGTCGAAAGCGGCTGCTTCCAAGGGGGCGTCCTTTCCCTTCTCCTGTGGTCCTTGGTGGTTGTTGGCCTACTAAGGGCGCTGAACGAGATGGGGGTATATGCTCAGGCATACGCGGACGATGTGTGTATACTGGGCGTTGTTAAGTTTGCCAGCACGGTGTCGGACATCGTCCAGGCTGCCTTGAGATACCTAGAAAGGTGGTGTAGGGACAAGGGGCTCTCTGTTAATCCTAACAAGACAGAACTTGTACTTTTCACTAGGAAGAAGAGGCTGGATGGCCTATACATGCCCACCATGGGAAATATGGAGCTAAGAGCTACAGGGTCGGTTAAGTATCTGGGGGTTATCCTGGATGCTAAACTGAACTGGCTCAAGCACCTTCAGGAGAAAGACAGGAAGGCTTGTCTGAGGGCCATTGGGACAACGTGGGGTCTTAAACCAAAGATGGTTTACTGGCTATACACGAGTGTACTTCGGCCCTCATTATGTTATGCGGCTGTTGTCTGGTGGCCGGCCATGACACAGAATAGTGCAAGGCTAACACTAGACAGATGTCAGAGAATGGCGTGCCTGGGAATTACAGGCGCAATTAGAACAACCCCACTGGCGGCGATGGAGGTCCTCACTGGGCTCCGCCCAATGGACCTGTTTGTAAAAGGGGAGGCCTGTAAAGCGGCCTTCAGAATAAGGACGACTGGTGGCTGGCTGTCTGGCCAACCAGGACTCCATGGGGGTATACTATCTGGGGACATTGGTCTGGACCCGTTGATTTCGATGGGAACAGACTTAATGGTACCTAAGTACAGAATTGACAGGCGGGTTAGGGCCTTCCTTCCAAGCAGAGATGAGTGGAGCCGAGCCCGCACAAGTCAAAGGAAGCGTCTGGTATACAGACGGCTCACTTATAGAAGAAGGTGCGGGTGCGGGGGTGTACGGGAGGGGGGCACGGAAAGTTCTGTCTATACCTAGGGGCCCATGCAACCGTCTTCCAGGCGGAGGTGATGGCTATCATGATAGCCACACAAGAATAAATGCGTCTAGGTGGCTTCGGAGGAGTAGTCTCAATCTGCTCGGACAGCCAGGCGGCGATAAAGGCCATCATGGCACCACGTACCAGCTCTAAGCTGGTATGGGAGTGCCAGGGGATCCTGGAGACTCTTTGTCAGCGTAAACAGGTGAGACTCATATGGGTCCCTGTGCATGCTGGTATTGATGGGAATGAGAGAGCCGATGCACGGGCTAGGAGAGGGGCAAAGTGCCCGCTGCTGAGGCCGGAGCCGGCTCTTGGTATTCCTCTTCAAAAGGTAAAAAGAAGAATTGACAGGTGGACCTCTGAGGAACACGATGGTAGATGGAGGAACGAGTCCGGGCTTAGGCAGTCTCGAGCTCTTATCCGGGGACCGGATCGCAGGTACAGCGGAGATCTGCTGAGCTGTAACCGGGCCAAGGTGAGGGCGGTTACGGGAATGCTGACCGGACACAATCTTCTTAACAGACATATGAAGATTATGGGCCTAACAGAGGACTCCACATGTAGGCTCTGTGAGGAGGACGAGGAGAGCTCCATACACATCTTTTGTCATTGTGGAGCTCTCTCATCTCTTAGGTATAGGACTCTGGGTGCCGCTTTTCTGGAACCAGAGGATATTAGAAGGGCTACACTCGGGGAGATCATGTCCTTCATAAGGGGGGGCTGGTCTCTTGTGACAATGTCGCCAGTCTCGGGGTGTAAAGGGCCATGGAGTCTAGGCGCAGTGGGCTTGGCGACAGGACCACAACCTGGTGTATCTAATCTAATCTAATCTAGACCACTCGGCCCCTGACTCTCCCACATATACAGAGGGTTTACATCCACCCCACTCAGCTACTCTAACATAGAACTGTGCATGAACCCACCTAGCTTCTCTGACATAGAGATGCTCACGAATCTGCCCAGCTATTCTAATGTAGAGCTGTGCATGAACCCTCTCAGCTACTCTGACATAGAGATGTGCATGAACCCACTTAGCTGCTCTGACAGAGCAGAGCATGACACCACCAAGTTACTCTGACAGAGCAGAGCATGAACCAACCCACCTACTCTGGCATAGATCTGTGCATGAATCCACTCAGCTATTCTGATATTGAGCTGGGCATGAATAGATATCAGCAAATGGCAAACGAAAATAAACGTGATTTCTCACAATTAATTATCACTGAAAAAAGAAACCTGGCAATAAATGTAAATAGTTTGTAATTTTTTTAAACATATTCTTATATTTGTTCTTATGCTTACGTCTTCAGGTGTAGAGTTTATGCACTGAATATAGTTCAGACTTCATTAGCTATGAAATTTAACGGTGCTTAAGGTTATGCTAAAATTACTTATATGAACATCATCATAAGATCAAAATCTTTATTGATACTGATATCAAATATGTACAAGTAATAGACGTAAATATGCACTAATTAAATTAATACAATTACATATTAATACCGTTATTATTGAAATTTTCTGGACATAATCTTTTTTTTACTTAACTATAATTTGTTTTTTTTTTGTTTTTTTTTTTTTTTTTTCATTGAATAAGAGCTCTCTGCATCTTTATTAACTTACTCCTGTTCATAACATCATTCATATGCAACCCCGTTGTGAGAAGGGCTACAAGAGCTTTGATTCTATTAAATACCAACCCTACGCCACGATAAAATTTACATCCGAATTCCTCCACTCCATCGAAATTTATGATTTACCACGTCTTAAGTTAAATAAAAAAAGAACGCCATCATAATGATATTGCGAAACCTGGACGTTACAAAAGGGATGTACAACGCAACTAGATCGATAGTAACGGAATTGTGCAACCACATTGTCAAGGCCAGGAGCATCACAGGAGAGCATTCAGGGAGATCTATTCATATTCTGAGAATCACACTAGACTCAAGCAAGTCTCGGATATACAATGCAGCACCATCAGTTTCTCATACGCCCAGCATTCGCAATGACCATACACAAGAGCCAAGGACAAACCCTGAAATTCACCGGGGTGATTCAGCTCACCGCGGTTTTCATGCATGGTTTGCTTTACGTGTCCTACTCCAGAGTTAAGAATCGAAATGTTTTAAAAGTGGTGTTACCGCCACCCAATCCCACGCAATGAGGTACGGAAACAAATTGTGAACAATCGTTCCAATTCTGCTCTAATGCCAACAGACAACCGGAACAAAGAGATATATATTAAGATGATATGTACATAGTGATATAGCTTATATTGTATTTATAATGTGGATTTGTGTTTATTTTTTGTGCAGATAAAGTGTGTTTTTTGTGTATAAGATACATTTATTTTTATTCTACTGTATTAACTTCCCATAGATGTTATGTATTTTCCGTGCAAAGCTCTGTCTCCTGGTACTATTCATGATTTATCTTAAATTTAATAAAAATGAGCTACAGCTAAACCTTCCACACAAGCATCCAAGACTACGAAATAAATCATCGTAACTTGCCAATTGCCCACTCCCCAGCTCCTTCTACTTCCAACTCGACGCCATCTACCCTTTACCCATTGATACCCTTTAGCCGTTAAGCCACCACGCCGGTAATAATAAGAAATCTGGAGGGGTAATATCTGAAGACATGATTACTGTTTTGTTAGTTATAAAAGTAATTATATCAACTATTCACTTAATCTAAAGCCATCTTTAAAACACAATTGACAATGTGTAGGTGACGTGGCCAAGGGCCTATTAGTTTTATCCACGTTGATGTTACAGTGGTTGGCCTAGGTTCAAGTGGCAAGTCACGATGATTTATTTCGTAGTCTTGGATGCTTGTGTGGATGGTTAGCTGGTTGTGAAGGCCTTTAAATAATACCTCAGTATTTAATCTATCTGCTAGGTCTCGCTGCTGTTGTAACATCAGCCAATGCTCCGTGGCATACGTTTTTCCAAGGATGTCGGACCCGTCATCTTATTAATTGAACATATCAAACTCTTTTTTCTTTGAACGTTGGCGTGCTGCATTTCCTCGCCATTTCCTGGAAATTCCTTCCATTTACTTTTTGGAGCAATTCTTCTTGTACCTTGGTTCATTCTGCATGAAATTACCAATAATTAAATTGATTTGAAAATGATTGTAATAGTAATTTATTACCCGCTTGGAGGATTCAAGTGTAGTAATTACCTATCTAGAACATTAAATAACAATATTTAAATTGATATAGCTATTTAAATATAATAAATAGTATCATGTTAATGGCACAAACTTCCTCCTAAGTAGAGGAAGTCCTCAGAGTCGTCATTTGATAGCCTCAATAATAGTGATAGCAAAGTTACCAAAATATCATTTTGGTTATATAGATAACTAATTCGCTTCGCTCATCGCCTCCGATCTTAGCATATAGTATAAAAGGCCTTAAATGAAGTAGTAATAACGTTATATGTTACTGAAAAATACTCACAGGTTGAAACAAAAATTTAGATTTTGCAAAATTACCAGTTTGGTCCCAAAGATGGTTTTTAATTTGTAAATAAAGATTGTTTAAGTTAGTAACATAACGGTTTTCCCCATATTATGGTTTGTCACTTTAAAAATCATATATCGTGTCTCATAGCTGCTAATTAAGGCGATTTTTATATCAAATTAAATTAATTAAACAGAAACAGGTTATTAATATGTAAATATTAGAAAATGTATCTTATACCACATACGTATGGAGTTGGTCAGCACTTTATATGCAATTCTCTCTTGAGCGAAAATAACTTTCAATAACAATAACAATTTTAGAAAATCACTGTCATATCACTGATCTGACAACTTGCTATACTTTCAATATTAATACAAATATATGAAAATCTGAATTCGTTATTTGGAAACAAAAGTACCTAGTTAGTATTGTCTCATCCAAATGTTAGTGCAATACATTCAGAACACAATCCCGAATTGTTTGTTTATTATTCTTAAATGTTTTCTTATGTTGTGAAAGGACATTTAATTATTAAGTTTAAGCTGAAGGTTAGCAATTATTTTGCTAATTAATAAGACACCACCATAGCAATAAAAAATAATACAGAAACAAGTAGTTAAACTAACGTTTATCAAATCAGCTTCAATTATGTTTTTATTTATCTAAACCATTCATTCATTCTCAAATTGTTTTGTTTATTTGAAAAAAATCGTTACTACTAAATTTGATACCATACGTACAAATATTCAGCATTTGTCACAATATTATTTTATCAGCAAGTGTTTTTTTAAGAGAGGTTGAGGAATTATTCAATTATAAGGTATTTTTAATTGCTGTAGAAAACCCTGTTATCAACCAGCGAATATGGCGTGACATAGCTTGATCGTGTTGTTACGTCACGTTTAACCTTACACAACAATTGATTTAATTACAACATTGCGACGGCATGAAGTACCTTGGTGTAAATCTCTCTGACGTCTCCCTACCAACTGTTCGTAAACGTAACCCTCCCTGCATGGAAACTCATGGATTCTTTACTGTCGTTTATTTGTGGTATAAATATTTTCTATGAGCTATGAGGGTTTTCCGACTTAACCTTTAGAATTTAATTTTGTGTTTCGTATACAATATGGATGAGCGCTTTTTCCATACTGACCTGGAAAAAGTGACTCTTTGAGTCCGAGAGTTGACAAGGACTGACTCCACTACGGTACTTTCCACCAGAGAGGGACGAACCCTGAGCCATGCTACTCAATAGAAAGTCTCTTCTCACAGAAACAATCAAAGAGGTCACTTAATGATGAGGATTGTGATGCAATAACTCCGATCTTGTGTCATAACACGACCAAAACAAGAGGTACAGCCTACATACAACCTATGCAAGAGCTGGCCTCTATCTGCAGATTGTGACACATCTCCAGAGAGCATGGAAGATGCCTCGACTATATTAAGATAGCTGACGTTGTTATTAGCCGTTATCAATTGTTATTGTACTACATTGAACTGAATAAAAGAATCGAATTGATGCTAGTCGACTTTAAATCGTATTCTTTGTATATTCGATATTATTATATTCCATTTAGTACCAGTGACGGAGATAAAGTCAACGTCGTTAACTGTTGACTTGTTACGACCTCAGGGCTATGAGAAATAATAATCTTTATTATTAACTGGAATACATCAGTATTTGTGTAACCAACAACAATAACTGTTTGGTAGTTCAATGAGTTGCTGCTGCAAGAAACAGAGCGCTGCAATCACTGACTGAAACTGTCAACGCTTCACCACAAAGAGTTAAGAAAATAACTATAACGATAACGAGTAACTATTTGACTAACGAGAACTAACTACTAAGGCAACGATTATACGTTTAAATACTACAAACATTTACCACTGGCTATAAATACCACACAAGAACGCTTTGCTTCAACAACTAACAGTTTAGGCATCGTTAACAACAGCAAAAAACAACACATATAACATATTGTTTGAGACTACAATTGGTAATTACGACTTACCATTTGCCAAATCTAATACAGAAAGCTGTATCATCGGATCATATATAACGAAATCGCTACTTGAAAGCGTTCAGAGCACTAACGAGAATGAGCCAACAAATGAAAAGACTGAATGAGAAAATAATGCACAAGAAAATGATTTTCTTATTTAATTTTTGAACTAATAACTTAATTAAAGCATTTTCTTCACTTTTAAAGGATAATGGTTCTAGTGTGTTTATTTTTTTAAGAAGCCACTTTATAATTTGACATGGACTATAGATACAGATCTGTTAGGTATGCATATTATTTTATAACATTCTTATGTAATACTATTGTATTAAAAGGAGCCAATGAAGTAGCTTCCTTATTATTTCATTTTTTTATGTGCAAACGTAACCCTTGTACCATATTTTATTTTATTTTATGAAACGTACATAAGTTTTTTATCTAACATAATACAGTAGTAATAATAAATCGCATTTCTTCGGTATGGTTAAAGTGAGCGACTCGAGTGGGCTTGAACACACTCCCCTCCTTCCGATTATAGCTGGATTGTTTTCTCCGTTCAAGCCTAGTTTTCATGACAAAATTAAGTTTCCTGTCCACTTTGGTTTTTGGTCAGTTCCACACGACTTCACTCCGGCGAAGGAACGTCGCTCCCTTTGTTAAAAAGGTAGGAATTAAATAATTTTTATTATTTGTTTTTTATAATTTGTCTATTTTTTTAATATGATTGTTATTAAATAGGTATAGGTAAAATTAAACTCACCTGAAATAATAGGGAATTTTATGTCTTCAATCCATGGCCAATTTAAATAAATTCTGTTATAAAAGATGTTAAAAACTAAACAAATCTGTTCTGGTTTGTTTAGGGCTGACGTTAGACGAGTTGCCTTCCGAAGTAAATCAGAGAACTCGAGAAAAATCCTTTTTACTTCCACTCCTTTTTGAAAAATTCCCTTTTTTGTTGTTTGTATATGTTACATTTAAATAGGTAGTATTTTGAATATAGATGAATTTTAAGAACGGGCTGATGCTAATAAATTATTCATTAAGTGAATTATTTTGATGTCAAATTATTCTAAATTTAATCCACAATAAAAGTAGTTTTGAAATAAGAAAACAACTGTGTTCCTGTTTTACAACTATACCACCCTGTAAATATACTTTTAAATAACCTAAAATCATAAGTATAATCCACTCATGGGTACACCCTTGTGTAAAAGAATTGGATATATTCTGTGACTCGTGTGGGGGTCAAAATGAAAACTGGACACTCTTCCGAACGGTAAATCAATTGATGCATCATAACAAAAGACTTGTCAAAGTTCAAATGCACTTTCCTATTAGAGGACATTCCTACCACGAATGAGACATAAAATATGACAAACGTGAATCAAAGGAAATGGATTGAGCTTCCTAAGGAATGGTTTGAAGGTTCTGTAATGTCAAGAGCTAAACCATCACCTCTTGTTGCCGTAAACGTTGACCAGAACTTAGTACGCAATTGGACTGAGCACTTAGATGGGCTTTATTTCAAGAAATTTTCTTTCAACTCAAGGTTAATCAAGGAAATTAGCTGCACCAATAAATCATTTTCCCATGATGCAGCATAAATCAACGATCAATGGCCATTGGCATGGCAATGTAGTGAATCAACCGGGATCAGTACCTCAAGAAGAATACTGCTACCTCAGGGAGAATTTTTACTGCCAAGTCCTGTTTATCAAGGTAAGAAACATTATATAGCCAATAAACTCTCTAGTCAACAATTTTTTTAGTTCAATGTTATATTATTTTTTTCCATTTGTAGGGTTAATATTTTCATCAAACTAAATTGGTACATTAATCTGCCAAAATTAAATTTAAAAATCAGTAAAATTTTAATACAATACAATAACTGTTTATTGTAAAATTTTAAAACATTTTTTGTTAATGTTTAAATTTAAAGAAATGTTCAACAAATGGTTCTTTTCAAAGGCTTTAGGGAAGGGAAGGGCAAGACGGAGTAGGGACGCATTATGGGGTACCTTGAAATTCTAGCCCATGAGATGCTGCAATCGAGCGGGAAACGTGAGAACTAGTGGCAGCAACCAAGGACACTTGCTGTAAGAGGCAGCCATTTTGAGTCAATAGTTTGGACTGCAGACAGTTTTTTCTGTGAAAAAGTGTGTGTTGGAAGTGAATTTCAGTCGCTGCTGTTTGATGACAAGTGCACGTACCTACGATTGTTTTATTAATATATGTATTGTAACACAATTGAAGTACTACTTTAAAATAACAAACTGGTATATCAATATCTAGTGTAGACTTAAACACAAAGAAAGATAGATGCCTAAAATGGCGTCGGTGAGACAAGACGGGGGACTACCCCATCTTACCCCACATTATTACTTTTTTGTTTTCAGGTCCACCATGATGTTTCGGAAGTTTAAGAGGACGACTAAACACCTTTTTTCACCTGTTGTTTTTCTTTCCCGTTTTTGCATATTTTTGTAAATATTCTAGACTATGCTATTTGTTTGTAGAGAACAACACCTATTATTGACCTACCTGTCCACCCATACACGTGCAGTGGTATTGACCCACCCACCCATACACGTACAGTGGTATTGACCCACCCACCCATACACGTGCAGTGGTATTGACCCACCCACCCATACACGTGCAGTGGTATTGGTTGGGATCCAGAATTCATAGATTCTGTTTTAAAGGGAGAAATGGAGTACAAGAGAGCTGCTGTTTCTTTCGAAGTGTCTCAAAGTACACTTGAACGAAAAATAAAAATAGCCAGAATACAGTCATAAGATGCTAGGCCTAATGAAATATTTACTGTATCTGCATCAGGTACTGTGTTCACTAAACAAAATTATTCCTCAATTTTGCCGCAAAGTTTGGGTCCAATAAAACCAGAACTTACTGTGAAAGAGGAAATCCTTCTTGTAAATTATGTACTTAAAATGGAAGAAAGATTATTTTGATTGACCTCTTATGACCTCAGGATACTTGCATATAAATGGGCGGAAAAACTAGGCAAAGAACATAGTTTTTCAAACGTAAAACAAATTGCACGTAAATATTGGATACAAGGGTTTAAGCGCCGTCATCATGAGGTAATACGAAGAAAACACGAAGCAAAAAGTGCAGCTAGGGCAGCAGCATTCAACAAAGTAAACGTGATAACATTGTTTGATTTGATAAAGACCGCAATTTACGGCTACTAAAATATATAACTGTGACGAAACTGGGGTCACCGTAATACCTAAACATAGATCGAATTTTAGCTCTCAAAGGTAGAAAACAAGTTGTCGTACTGACTTCTGCTAAAAAGAGGAAACACAGTAACAATAGAAGTTTGTTATAATGCTGCGGGGTCATACATTCCACCTATGTTTGCATTCCCTGGAGTCCGAGCCAATGATCAGCTGCGAATGACTGTCCCCTAGTGCTTGGGCAGAGAATCACACTAGCAGTTGGGTGCAATCAAAAAATTTTTTAATTGGTTTAAAAAGCTTGTTTAGTTTCACCGAGCTACTAAAAAGTCTACTGTTCTTCTACTCCCGGATGGTCATTTTATTCACACCAAAAACATGGAAGTGATCGATTATGCCAGAGAAAACGGGGTTATGTTGCTATATTTCCCACCCCACTGCACCCACCGCTAAACGTACGTTTCATGAAACCACTTAGTGTCTTTTACGATCAGGAAGTGGCAATGTGGCTGAGGTCAAACCCAGGGTGGGTTGTTTCTACGTGTCAGATCTCCAAACTGAATGGAAATGCATTTATTAGAGCAGCAACAATGACTACTGCTTAATGGATGTAAAAAGACTGACGCTTGGCATGTCAAACAAGCAGTGTGTAACAGGTCCACCAAATTGATAGGTAAATTAATTAAAATAAATAAATAATAAAATTATTGTATATAAGGAAAAGGATATATTTAATTTGAAGAAATAAGGAAGGTCGAAATTATGTTAGAGAATTGTCGTGAGAAAGACGCCAGATGGGTAGACGTGGAGACAGAAATATGTCCCCTCAAACAAAACCCTTTGTTCGAAACAGGATGGGTGGGCTTGTTCCAAGAATTATCAAAACATATGGGAATGTCTCAGACATAACAGTCAACAAAGATAAAACGAAGCTGGCGTGAGACAGGACTCGATGAGTCGACTAGAATGTTCCATAGGCCACACCCCGGATCTAGCGCAGAAGAAAGACGCAAAAGTCAGTTCCCGAAGGGAACCAATCAAAACGGAACCTGTAATTCCAAAAATGCCCGTAGAATGCAGCACAGTACGGGGAGAACAGTATACTATATGGGTTTGCTAACTCGTGGCAAAACCGGAAGGACCGATAGTCTTGAACCCAGAAGGGAATAATGCCGGAAGAAGAAGTAGGGGTAAAAATTGAGTCCCTTGATGGAGAGACGTTTCTCACCCAGTCCATCTTAGATCAGAAGATCATCAACATGTGTCGGGTTTTCGGCCTGTATAGACCGCGTGGGCACTTGGACTAATAAAGTCACATTTACCAATAGTTTTAAATAATTTAAAACAAGTTTTAAATTAAAAGTCTTTAAATTGTGCGTTTTTAATCAAATAGTTCTTTAAAATAAATAAAAAAATCGCGCAACAGCAAATAACTTGGACTCAGCTACAAATTTATCCAGATAAGTTTAAGTGTACAGTTAACTTAAGAAATTTATGTTAATATAATTTCTCTAAATGAAGTAGATTAAAATCTTTGAATTGCTATTGTTAGACTTTGAGTGAAATGAGTAAAGATTTTAAATTTTAATAACATGTAATAATAAATCATTTTGTAAAAATCAATTATTTTGTTTCATTATACTATGTCGTCTCACAGATTTACCTCCTAACACGACCCTGAGAAAGAATTGAAAATCATGCTCTGAATCTAAATTAAATTAAATTAAAATAAATCAAAGTTTTGTCACTTTTATCTTTAAATAATAAAAGAAAAATAAATCAATGTGATGCAATAACCTCATCAAGGTAGCACACTATAGATTTCTAATCAAATTAGGTAATCAATTGTTGAAAATTAATAATTCAACTTCAATTAATTTTACTGATTAATTGAAAATATTAAATAAAGGTAACCTCTTAAAGGCGCAATGTTACAGAATGGCGCTGACAACGTGAGGCGATGTAGTATAAGTATTAAATTTTAATCTATTCAAAAAATATTTAAAATAAGAATCATAATAATTTGTCAACAATTAGCAAAGAATGCTGAATTCATGTAATTTTCATTTAGTTTAATCAATTGATTGAGTTAAGTAATTGAATAGTGTTAGAGGTTAAGCTATATGATATGAATAATGAATTAAACACATTTTAATACATTTGATTTAAACTAAATTAAACATAAAAAAAAAAGAGAAAAAATAATAAGAAAATATTTCTTTTTAATTTAAATTCAGTATTCATTTGAGTAATAGAAAAAACTAGTTAGAGTAATATTTTTGAATTTTTTAAATTATAATTTATAATAATGGCTGATGTTGATATAGTCCAAAACTCAGAGTTGGATTCTGAGGATTCAGATACTTCTCTGAGTGTTATCAGGGAAATCAAGTTAAACAAAAATAAAACCGAAAACGATGAAGCTAGGCCAGAATCAAGTAGAGAATACACATTGTCCAGTATAATGGACATGCTGGTAAAAATAAATACTAAACAAGATAATTTTGAGACTAAACTCAATGAAATGAAAACTAACATGACTAAAATAAATGAAGAAAATAATAATAAATATGATAACTTAGAAACTAAACTAAATAATATAAATGAAAGTATGAATACTAAATTAAATAGTATGAGTGAGAATTTTGATAATAAATTTGACAAGATTAATACTGATATGGTAGAGATGAATAGGGAAAATAATGTGAAACTAGATGAGGTTAAGAAAGATATAAATAAGAGAATAGATCAACTTGAAAGTAAGTTAGACAAAATAAAAGTAGATGTTAATAAAGATGGTGAATCAAAGGAGGATAATGTAGTAAATGAAATAAATGAAGTAGAGAATAAAGATAGGCAAGAACCTATAAAAATAAATAATGCTTAAGATAAGCTACTATCAAATAAATCAGATGTGCTGATAGAAGCAAATAATGACACTAACACTAAACTAGAGGAGATTAATGTTAAGTTAGGTGAGATAAATGCTAAAATGAAAGAGGCAAATGACAGTAACTCAAAGCTAAAGGAGGAAACTAATGTGAGGTTAGATTTGCTGATAAACATAACCAATAAAATAAACTCTAAACTTGATGAAATAAATGTAAGGTTAGATGGAAAAAATGTTGAGATTAAAGAAGTAAATAATGGTGTAGTAAAGTTAAACGATGAATTTAACATGAAAACTAATGAGCACATAAAAGAAGTTGATGATAGGATAGAGAGTACTAAAGACAACTTTGTCAATAAAACTAAGAAAGTAAATGAAGACTTTGTTGAGTACGAGCTAGATGAACACTTAAAAGCAAATGCAATACCAAGTGAGATAGGCTATGAACTAAATAACCAAATCAGTAGGCCTAAAATAAATGATGAAATGGAAAACCAGATAGGGTGTCTAAACTCAGTGTTAGATAACAAAGTAGAACAAATAAACGAAACCATAGCACTTGGTAACTTTAATTTTGAAAGTGTAGTAGATGACTTCAAATGTCAAGAAAATAAAAAACTAAAAACAATCAGTAATAGGTTAGAAGAATTTAATGAGTTCTTCAAGTTTGAGATGGAGATCATAAATAAATATTGGGGCCTAAACAAACAAAAGGAAGTTGAAAATAATATGATGGGGGGTGAAAACTTTGATGTAGACATGGAGGACTTTGTAAACTATGTGATGAGATACTATAATATCTCATGTTTCTCAAACTTTAAATATAAAAAGAAAAAATTTAAATCAGTGCTCTCGGATAACTACATTTGCTCAGAAAACCAAACTATAAACTTAGCTGTTCAATAAAATATGTCTAAAAAATGTTGAAATAATAAATAAATAGTGATTGAAGCAATGTAACTAAAACAAAGATAGGGGGGTTGTATAAAAAATAAATGAAGAAAGTGTAGAGATGATTATTAAATGAGAAAAGACTTAAAAGATATCATAATAATAAATATGTGATAGTGTGAAGAATATGACATTAATAATAATATGAGAATTATTTAAAAGAAAAATGCTTAAAAAGGTCATTTAATAATAAACAAATAATAGGCCTAGTTGAAGAACTGTAACATTGACAGTAAGGTGAATTTGTGATTGAATAGGAGATTTAAATATAACATTGAAATAATATGACATTCATGTTAAACTAAGATGATAAATAAATATTGTTAATGGTAAGAATGACTGTTAAAAGAAAAATATCTACAAATGTCATAATAGTAAATATATGGTAGGCCTAATTAAAAATTTGTGAAAAATAATAATACCAGAGAGTTGTTAGTGAATATGAAAAATATTAAATGATTTAAATGAAACTTTGATAATAATATGTGTTAAATGAATATAACACTAATAATAAAATGATTTTTAGGTGAGAATAAGATAGTTTGAGGAGATGTTTTATAGTAGCTCGTTTCATAATCCATGAATGTTTATATTGAATATTTTAAAATAATAACCTGATAAATGAGTAAAACTAGAAAGAAGTATGGAGATTTACTAAAATATATTGTTGCCATAACCCATGTATACATAAATAAAATATGAACCAAATAATAATGCAATGACTAGGTTCACATAAAATGAAATAGGTGAGATAGGCCTATCTTGTAAAACTTTGTATGATAACTGGTTAATGCTAAACAATGTTCTAATGACTTGTCAATGTTTATGCTAAAAATGATTTAAATGATAATATGATATGACTCAAAGAAATGTTAAACCATGATGAAGTAAATAAAGTATAATGTAATACTTTGCTTTTGTAACTCTTGTATGTTGATATTGAATATAATCCAAATACACACATTGTGTATACTCTGTTAAAATAATGAAAGGAGAATTTCTTTACAATACTGTGTTACTGTAATTTGTTTATACTTATATTAAAATGACTAAATGAATGTAAAACAAATGATAATAGAATACTGATATGAGACCAAACTGATTTAGGAAGATTCTTTAAACTACCTTGTTGATATAACTGGTTTATGTCCATATTTGAATACAACATTGGTAGAATGTGCCATGTATGTTAGATTAAAATGTATCAAGATTTTTAAAACACTTTGTATTTATAAACTATTCATGTTTATAATGAAAACTACTCAGACAACAATATGATATGATTCCAGGATGTATTTAACTAATGTGATTGAAGGAGATTTTTGAAAAGTATTTTGTTACAATGACTTGTTTCTGTTTATATTGAAAGTAATCAGATGAATGTAATTCTGATATTGAATAAGATGAGATGATACCTATGTTTGACTAAGATGTAAAGGAGACTCTTTATAATACTTTTTTAATGCAACTTGTGTATGTTGATGTTGAAATAACTCAAGTATGTACATTGTATATGCTATTATAGATGTTTATGATGTTTAATCATCATAAGAATTTTATGAATGGAGAATAGCCAGTGGTTAATAGCAGTACGATTCGACCATAATTACAACTAGTCACTTTCCAAATTCTAAATTCTTTAACGCCAAGTACTCTATTAATCACACAATGGCACAAGATATCAGTTTCAGGTGTTGGTCAACCTTGACAATAGCGTCTAAAAACTAAAAGCTTACAGTGATCTGTAGCATGGCAAGTCCCTATTTACCAAAGTCATGTTGCAGACACCAATAGATTAGTAATTTTAAAATATAACATAGTAAGGGTAGATTGAGAAATTGTAGATGTGTTATTATAATTTTGTTAGTAAACTGTTGAACTAATATTGGTATAGACAATAAGTGATAGAAATCACAATTTAATATGATTATAATGTAATAAAAATGTTTGATGGTAATAATATTGCAAATAAAATTTCTATTTGTCAATGATGCAAGAATAATAATAGAAATAATAACTTGATATGAATGAAAAATAATAGTAAATATGATTCATTATTAAAATATCAATAATGAACAACCAATAATGAGTTATTTGAAAACTTTCAAACTTAATAATGATAACTAACTTTGCATATATCAATTTGAAATATGTCAAAGCAACATTAGTAGATGTATGAATAACTAAAGTTTTGTACACAAGTAATATGTAGGTATACACAAGTAAGAATAGACAATATGAAAGATGATTGAATATGAGTATGTTTAATGTTTGTAAACAAATTTTTACTTCAATTAATTACTGATGCAATTAAAAACAGGCTATTTCTATAATTAACAGCCTGTGATTGAATTATGTTATATGTATTATTCAATGGAAAAGGTAATCAAAGTAGTCATGTGAATAAAAAGACTTTGTACTGAAACAAACTTTCAGTGAAACTAGTTGAGACTGTGTTGGTCAGTATAATCAATAGTGAAATGACCATTAGATAAAATGATTGTGACCAAGAACTAGTGACAACTAGAAACATTTTGTGAAACATGGACACGAATGGACACAAGTGACATTGTGGACGGTGCTGTGCCACAGACAGGGGGTCCGGACGCCGGCGCGCCATGCAAACACATGATACGGTGGAGCTGTCAGCCCAGGAACGCACCAGGTGGTAGTGACTCATCCCATTGACACGGCTCTACAACACTCCCATACACTAGGACAACAGCACATGCTCGAGAACAACAACTTGTGCACCAACCAGTTGGTTACATAAGACAATCTTTGTTTCGTTATTTATAGTCTCTCGAGACCCATATCCTTGTGAATCAGACAATATCAGAACTTAATTATAGTGTTCAAACATTTGAAACTTAAAATGAACATGTGTGTAAACCAGTGTAAAACTTTTCACGTGGACCATTTCCAGTTTTCAACCAATGAGTGACTTCTCAAGATAAAGTGACTGCTTTATATACTAACAGTAATGGCTCAGTGTAAAGCCAAAAGACAAGACAATTTATTTGAAAATATTAAATAATGTTTCAATTTCATGAAACTTTTTCAAAATAAATGATTGAAAAATATTTAAGCAAAATATCATGTTTATATATTTTCAAAAATAATTAGAATTAGTAAACTAATTATAATTTATGAATAATAAAATAAAAAATATAACTAATACAAATAATGAAACATTGATAATGAAAAAATAAAAAAAAAATTACAATTTTATTATTTTCTTGAATAATATATAATATACAAATAATAATTGAAAATCTTTTGAAATGATAGAAGTCTTTTTAGTGATTAATTACAAAATGACTAATAATCAGAAAAACTTGCATCAATGACAGACTAATGTAATGTATATGTGGTTCATTAGTAAAGAATAATTCAAGCTATTCTTATATAAATATAAGAGTTGATAACCTATTAATTGAAATTACTAATTATTATGTAAATAATTTGGTAATTAATGGTGTACAATTTTAAGAATTGATCATTTGTTTAATGATAAATGTTAAGATGTAATTGAGGATTGATAATATATGTGAAAATATGATGACTTGTTGATGATTGAAAATGTATTTGGAAAATATTTAATGAGTAGTAACTGACTTGATAATGTTAAGATTTGTTTTAGATGTGATGATTTATTTGAGAATGTTAGAGGTTGTGTAATGATAGAGAATTTATAAAAAATAAAAGAAGGGTTAAAGGGTTGAAAAAGGATTTTAGAATTTAAAAATGGGTAATGGTTTGATAATAGGTTACAGCATTAAAAGAAGGTTTAAAGGAATGAAACAGGTTACAGCATCAAAAGAAGGTTTTAAGGGTTGAATACGGATAATTGTATTTAAAGACGGCTAAAGGGATGAAAAAGGATTTTAGAATTCAAAGATGGTTTAAAGATTGAATACGGATAATGGTATTTAAAGAAGGGTTAAGGGATTGATAACAGGTTATGGAATTTAAAGATGGCTTAAAGGGATGAGGATTTATTTGAGGGATTTAGTAGGGTGTTGATAAAATAAATGATTGATGAATTGTTGAGTTAATGAATGATAATTCCTCTAAGAAGTGATGAATTATATGAGAAGTGTTTGCAATTAGTAGTCAGATGATTCTGATAATGATGTTGAAAAAATGATAATTGTAAACAAGTTAAGGATTAATCAATTTTTGAATAATGAATTAATGATTGTTGATTTGTATTTTATTGATATTGATATATAACCTATGTATTGTACTTGATAATTTCATGTTACAAATCATTAATGGTAATTGGAAACTTGTATAATTTTAAATGATGTATAGTAGTTAATTGATGATATGGAATTTATAAAGTACTACTTTTGACTTGTGAATTTTGATTTGTAGATCATTGTTTTTGATTCATGAATATATGTAGATGAATGAATGTTTCATTGTTAATTTATAATTTTTGAATCTTACTAACGATTTAAATAATTTGTTAATAAATACTGATCATTTAGTATTTAAAAGGGAATTATAACTTAGTGAATTGTTAATTTTAACAAATATTTGCATTTAATTTAAGGATGTATCGACAGTTAAGGTATGAATTTCAAGGTGTAATGTATAGTTTTTGTTTGACAATTTTTAATTTATGATTGATAAAGTTTTTAATTAACAACTTGTAATGATCAAAAATATTCTAAAATTTTTGTTAACAATTATATATGATGTAATACTGTTAAAATTTTAATTCATAAATTGTTGAATTGTTAATTAACAATTTTGATTTGTTGAATTATTGTCAGATGACTGTAAATTTTAAATAATTGACTTTTGATTGATAACTTTGCAACTTGTTAAATGGTAATGCATTGATTTGCATAGATGATGTAAATAATTTTGTTGAATAAGATTGTTCATTTTAGACTTAATTTCTTACATGAAATTTAATATGTAATTTGATATTGAACTATATGTTAGTTGATAGTTTCATGTCATTCTAGATATAGTAAACGTAAAACTGAAACTTATCTGAAGAACAATCGACAATTTGGCGAATCGTGTTTAAAATCAAGATTTTTTGACTCGTGTTACTCACACATCGCAAAAAATCGGGGGGTAATGTAACAGGTCCACCAAATTGATAGGTAAATTAATTAAAATAAATAAATAATAAAATTATTGTATATAAGGAAAAGGATATATTTAATTTGAAGAAATAAGGAAGGTCGAAAATTATGTTAGAGAATTGTCGTGAGAAAGACGCCAGATGGGTAGACGTGGAGACAGAAATATGTCCCCTCAAACAAAACCCTTTGTTCGAAACAGGATGGGTGGGCTTGTTCCAAGAATTATCAAAACATATGGGAATGTCTCAGACATAACAGTCAACAAAGATAAAACGAAGCTGGCGTGAGACAGGACTCGATGAGTCGACTAGAATGTTCCATAGGCCACACCCCGGATCTAGCGCAGAAGAAAGACGCAAAAGTCAGTTCCTGAAGGGAACCAATCAAAACGGAACATGTAATTCCAAAAATGCCCGTAGAATGCAGCACAGTACGGGGAGAACAGTATACGATATGGGTTTGCTACCTCGTGGCAAAACCGGAAGGACCGATAGTCTCGAACCCAGAAGGGAATAATGACACGGAAGAAGAAGTAGGGGTAAAAATTGAGTCCCTTGAGGGAGAGACGCTTCTCTCCCCAGTCCATCTTAGATCAGAAGACCATCAACATGTGTCGGTTTTTCGGCCTTTATAGACCGCGTGGGCACTTGACTAATAAAGTCACATTTACCAATAGTTTTAAATAATTTAAAACAAGTTTTAAACTAAAAGTCTTTAAATTGTGCGTTTTTAATCAAGTAGTTCTTTAAATTAAATAAAAAAATCGCGCAACAGCAAATAACTTGGACTCAGCTACAAATTCATCCAGATAAGTTTAAGTGTACAGTTAACTTAAGAAATTTATGTTAATATAATTTCTCTAAATGAAGTAGATTAAAATCTTTGAATTGCTATTGTTAGACTTTGAGTGAAATGAGTAAAGATTTTAAATTTTAATAATATGTAATAATAAATCATTTTGTAAAAATCAATTATTTTGTTTCATTATACTATGTCGTCTCACCGATTTACCTCCTATACGACCCTGAGATCAATTTAAGAGCAATCATGCAATAATTTAATGAGTTTCATTAAATTAAATAAATAATTTTAATAAAAGTAACAACCTCTTAAAGGCGCAATGTTACAAGTGTTTATGATAGTATAATGATAGTGATTATGCACCATCTGAGAACACAAACACATCATTATGTTCCGTAATTAGTAATAAATACTGTACATATAGTTAATTATAATTCATAATTAGGTAATTTAATAGTTTGTTCCTCTTGTTTGTTTTTTATAAACTCTTTAGCATAAATTGTTACTCACATACTCATAGCATATTCACCTGTTACTATATTAAAATTTAAATAAGATTACTGGCCTCTATGCACTTGCACTTGCCAAAAGTCAAATATCAGGTGACATTGTCTAACCCTTGTAACCGGGGTTGTGAACCCCGTCAACACGCTTCCCCCTCTGCCTAAAATTAAAACAGTTGAACTTATGATGATGCGCGGAATGGTTCTCTACGTTCTCGCGTCGCGACTGCCGTGACCCTCTGTTACACTGTATAATTCCTATTTCATTAACCAGTGATCGTGTTTTTTCTCATTCTCTCTTCTCTCGATCTACCCAGCATTTTATTCAAAACTCTAAAGCGTGTGAACTCTCAATAGTGTTGTGTTGTGCTCCAAACCGACCGCTAGACAACATCGACATCTTAGGCCTGGTGGATCAATCTCTACGGTCATCTATCATCCTCTCAGTCCTTCGCTCCTAGATATTCACTATCTCCTCTAAAGCTACAGTTGGTTCTTTTCATTAATTTCTATATATAAAACGAATATCCCTGTGATCGTTCGTGGTTGCGTATTTTGTACCATTTGCTGTACTAACGCGGACGTTAGATGGTCCTCCGAAAAGGCATTAAATTTTACAATATCCCAAAACGCCCTTAACACATTAGCTGATCATTGTTTTTAACCAGCTGCATCAGAAAGCTGCCTCCAGTGTAGGGAATAACAAATTTTCAATTCATTCAACATTGCCTACGCCATAAGATAATGTACTAACTCCCAGTTGCAGTAATATAGATTTGAAAATAGGACTCGAAAGCATGGGAAGACTGCAGTTTTAACTGAATCGCCCAACAAAAATGAACTCCATAAAGAAATAAACGTTAAAAAAGAAAAAGAAACTTAAAAAAAGAGCTAAGAGAAAATTAGAGCAGAATTTCTCAAGTAAAAACAAATTTGTGCATTACAAAAGAACTTGTGCATTACTGGTAAGAAAAATAATACTAACTTGCAGAAGCCATCCACTAGACAGTCTAACTAAAAGAACAGAACAAGGGGGAAAATATTAGGACTAATGAACGAAACTTGAAACAAAAACGCTCACGTTTCTCTTCATCAGAAGAAGACTCAGATGCTGAATGCCTTTACTGTGGGTATTTATATTCACAGTCTACTAAGGGGTGGGTGCAATGTTGGAAATGTAAGAAGTGGGGCCACTGCACCTGTGCAGGAGGAATGGTTGAAGATGCAGAATCAGTGCATCTGTGTGTACTTTGCTAGCAATAGCCCCATCATGTCCCACCCGGGGCTCCATCTTTCCCCATGGTTAGGTTAGTTTAGATTGAATTATTTAACTGAACTTAGACCTACCTAACCTAACCTTTATACTATTTATGAGTTGGCCTAAATAAGACTCAAATTGGTGATGAAGCATGTCTGCAGCCGCTACCAAATTTGGTGGAAGAAACTGGCTCAAAAAAGTAATTTAAGTAGTCATATGCCTATAAAAATGTTTGATAGACTTCTTAAACGTTCCTAAAGTCATTGGCTAAATTTTTTGGTGGAATTAAAATAATTTAAGTTTTTTTGTGTAATTTCCCACAAACGGAGGCTACAAAAGTTCCTATTTTTTCCTTTTTTCATAAGTATCTTTTAGTGTATGTTTGTGTAAGGTTAAGTTTGAATAGCCTACTTTGTGAAATCGCTGTGATCCGTTTATGAAAGTACTAGTTTTTTAATCTATGATTCTTAGAGAACTAATAGTTATCATATTTAATAATTTAATAATTGAAAAGGGTATCATAGTTAATACCCTTTTCAAGTCAAGAATTATTAAATTGAATGTTGGAGCAAGACAATTCTAAAGTATAGTTCCTTAATTCAGTGTATGGTTGTGATTTTGTTTCTGTTACCAATATTTACTATTTGTTACACCCGTTCAATTAATTTTAAATTAAATTAAAATTAAATATAATTTTAAATTAAATCTGGTTTTTTATTTTATTTATTTATTACTCTTAAGTAAGTACAAAATCTAGGCCTCACCAAGATATGCAAAACTTGTCGGTGAGGTCCTAGAATAAACAAGAAAGAAAAAATGTAGTACAAAAAATATATGCATATATATAAATATATATTTTATAATATTATTTATTAGTAATTATTGGGCGGTTTAGGACAGGCACCTATTTTAACAAAATAAAAATACAGCTTATAATATGACATAACTATGCATTACAATAGAAGGTATAAATACAATAACTGCAGAATGTGGCTAAACAGATACGCTAGGTGAAAGTTTCTAGATAATTTTATCCTATTTGGCAAAACATTCCTTTTCTCTACTCTGTGTCCTATTCTCTCAACAACACTTAGATCGGCAGTGGGTGAATTATAATGTTGTATTGTAAAAAAAAAAACAAAGTGATATAACTGTAGCGTGTTTTCTTACTGTAATTTAACTATTGAAAATACTATTTGAATCCTAAAACGGATATACATTTCATTTGTAAAATTAATTGAACAGTGGAGTGTATTTGATGTGTTAATGTCATATTTATTGTTTGGTACATTGCCCGTTTCTGGATCAATGTTTATCTAGGCTGTGTAATTATGGTAAATAGTCCCTTTCAGTACACCTTTTCTTCCAAGAAAAATCCGTTAGAATGAATGATGAATTTACAAAAGAAACACAATAAATAATCTATATTAACCTGCATTTGTGAAGTTAAATTACTCAAACAATATTGTAAAGTGATTTTGTTCTGTATTCAATTGGTGTGATAGTGCAGTGATTATGTGACAAGAATTAATTTGCCGGCGTGGTGGCTCAGTGGTTAGGGCTTCGGACTGCGGAGGGCAAGGTGGTTCGAATCCCCACTGAGCCACGGTCGGTACTTCCTCGTTCAATAAAGCTCACGCACAGGCCTGTGGCAAGTGGAGTAAATATATATATATATATATATATCATCATTGTTGTTGATTTTTCATTGTTATATTTTGTTTACTCATATATCTATTACAGATGATTGTATTGTTGTTAATCTTTATTGTTATATTTTTAGCCATCATTTTGCTATAGTTGGTGTTATATTTATATTTTCATAATAATTCTGTTTGTAATATTATTATCATGCATTATATAAGTCCATCCAGTGCCATATGAAAATGCTGTAAATTATTATAAACGGTAAAATAACAACGAAATTGAGGTAATTCATATCTGAAGTTACAGTATATAGACAATTTTGAGGTAAAAACATATTAATTAAGAACAATATATTACTGTAATTAAATATAAATAATTTTGAATAAATAGACTCTGCTGACAAGTTTTAAAACTTAACAAAACCACAAATGTATAAAATAAATGAATAAATGGAGTAAGCTTGACAAACATACACCCCAGTCAATTTCAGATGGATACCACTAATGTTAACACAATTGTTCTAATAAAATCACCTAATAAAACTCAATTATGGCGATATTTTATGATAGTCGTCATATTTTGTGTAAATCGGGACCATTATAACAAATCAACAGAAATCTACAGTATACTGGGGGAAAAATTAATGTATTAAATTTTTAAAATTTATTTCATATCTTAGCATTAAAATTGTTGACAGTGCCAATCGGAACAAATCAAGAGAATATCTACACATGTACACAAATAGAAACACTTATAAAAATAAATGTTATTATTGTGATTTTTCTTTATATTGCATGATGATAGTGTCCAAGAAAAAAGATTACACTAACAAATTATAGTTTAATTACGGCATAAATAATAAAATATAAGCAAATTATTGGAAGTATTGCTAATTCATTTAGTTTTTAAGGAGTTTTGGACTCCTTCACATATTTGGTTTTTCCGTTACATTTCACACTATATGTACTATTTATTAAGAGATATATTTTATTTAAAGACGTAGTAAAAAAAAATCAAGCAAAAAATCAAAGCAAACAATTTAAGGAATGCTTAGTAAATGACGTGCATGACGAGAATTTCCAAAATAAACACTCTAATCCCAGCCCATTTAGTGTAAGCTCAATGTATAGGATGTAAGTGGAACGGTGCTGTATGTGATGCAACAATGGGGTTAATTAGAGGGCTGATGATCGGAGGTGTTAATGGCTAACGACCTGAGGTGGAGGGGGAGGGGTCAGATTACCCCTTGCTCTGTGAGTGGGGAGAGGTTCCTAGATGAGACGTTCGAGATGGATATATTAAGGGTGTTTCTTAGCACACTCTACAACTAAGTGTGAAGCGACTCGGACCTCAAGATGCTATGTTATCAAAATTGTTCTTATTTATTGCTCCATGTCAATAAATTCCACATTGAATGTAGAAGAGAATATATACAAAATATATCTTAATCAAAACTTGTCACAAAAATATTTAAATCTTCCGAAATCATATATTCCAGAAATAACTACTTTACTGACATTATGAACACTGTCGAAATGGAGATTATAATTCAAATTACTGTAAAAATGCAACCGAAGTAATTGTGTTTTTCTGTTTTAACTGTATCTTTTACCACTAAAACACACACACACACACGCACGCACGCACGCGCGCACGCACGCTCACACGCACACGCACACGCACGCGCGCGCACACACACACACACACACACACACACACACACACACACACACACACACACACACACACACACACACACACACACACACACACACACACACACACACACACACACACACACCTATATATATATATATATATATATATATATATATATATATATATATCACACCTATATATATATATATATATATATATATATATATATATATATATATATTATTTGAACGTAACACATATTTAATCAACGTGTATGTTGAATGATTTAAAAGCAAAGTTTTGTTCATTAAAAATTGTTAATATTACTCATGGCTTCATTTAGTTTTTCTTTTAAACATGGTGTTTTTTGCGCAGAAAGAAAGCCTCTACCATCAAAATACATTTAAATATTGGTAAGAATCTTTGTTTAAAAATGTTGTACGATTTGTTTAATCCTTCAATATAGCAAATAAATTTTTTTTAAACAGATCTTTGAGGTACAGAATAGTTTATACTTTCATAGGTGAGTTGTGTGTTTTAACTATTACCTTATAACGATAGTTCACTTACATAAATGTAATACTCTTTGAAAAATGCTAAAGTGAAAATTGCTCGTAATTTTTACAACAGTTAATTATTATTTTATTAACTGATAACAAAACTTAAACAATTGAAATGTTTAGGAATTATTACATTTTAATTTGGACGACTCCTATTTCATGTCATTAGTATAACTCATGTGTAAAGCCTAATTAATGAACTATAATGAATACATTGCATAAGTAACTACTGTGTTTTAAAAACATTGTGTGTAAGATCACTTGCAAAAGTTGCCAAAAATAGGAGAGACGTGCACAAATTTATAACGGAGAAAGGAACAAGAAAAGATCATTGTATATAAGTTGAGAACACAAAACTTTCCATTATTAATATCGATTAGATACAATTATTTATTGTTTACAGAATGAAAATAACGAGTAGTTTTGGTACTGATTAGATTCTGAGATTGTTCACGATTGTTACAAATATTTAACATTATTTAATATGATAAACAATTTAGATCCCTTTTTTGTATGTTCATTTTTAACTTTTTCAAAGCCATAATACAACCTAGTACTTCCAATTTTTATTTTCATTGCATAGACATAAAATTACGTTTCGTTAATAACGCAGACATTCATGTTATACATAATTTGCATAATGCCATTTTTTTGGTAGTTTTAATATTTCTGTTGAATTGCTTAGTCACTTAGTCACTAAAATTAACAAGGAGTATAATAACGGGCAAATTTTTACTAAGCTAAAACAGTTGCAATGAGTTATAAAAAATTTTGAACTTAATAACTGATTAATTTATAACTCTAATGAATATGAAATTACATATTACAACGTTGATACCCAATTCACAATGAAATGTCGTTTTCATTACGGAATATTACATCAGTAGTCCTTTAAACCCATAACATTACACGGAGCTTAATGACAAACTGCATCCAATAAATAACTGATGTGTAATATATTTCACGTCACTATCACAATTGACTATCTAATAATATCATTTTATATGTCGTGGCAACTCATGTTTACGGGTCAGAACGCATTGTACACGTGTGGTTAACGTTTTATAAATTATCTTGTTTCAATATCCATAAACTTGTTCCAACTCTACAAAAACTATTTTTACCCATGATTAAATAGCATGTCACCAGCAATGTTACAAAACTGATCGAATAGTTAATATTAAAAGTTAAAAAAATAAATAAATAAAAACATCAGATCTATCTTCCTGTTATTGTGGTAACATTTGTTACTGTAAAATAGTTATCAAAGGTATGTTTTTTTTTAAGACTAGCATTACTAGTATAGATATTTTTATCAGGTTTCTATCAACAGACAGAACTATAAGCGCAGAGCGATAATCCAGCTACTTGGGGACACTCAATAACTCAACACTATCAGGCATACACGTAATAGTTTTCATCGACGTGGACACTACTAAAGCATTCTGGAGTGTTCATATTGACCAGGGAGAGAACAGTACCAGACTTGTCAATTAGATTAAATTCAGGCAAATACTACGTCGTTCGGATTCCACGTAATGTTGTACGTCCCTTAATTACCATGGTAGTAGGTGAATTATTAAATAGCTTTATCTAAAGTACAATAAACCTCAAAAACAATGACTACACTCTTTTCTCTACAGTCATCAGACTACGTCTTATAAAAAATGTATATATTGTATCTAGAAAGAACTAAAATATTGCAAATTTTTCACCAACTTGTATCGGTATACTATAACACCTGCAACGAGCTTTAGCTTGCTTCCTACGTGACTGTCAGTAAAGCTGGCCATTCACGATCGCTCCATTCGTCCATTTGGCGTGGAGCGATGCAAAAATCGCATCGTGAATGGGGAAATTCAACCAGATATTTTGGCGTGGTTGGAGCGTTTGGAAATCCAACTCGACTAAAATCCATCGCGCCGCGCCAACACTCCATCGCTCCATTTCTTCGTGAATGGGGAAACCCGACACGCCATCGCGCCGCGCCAATCTGACACCCCGTCGGGTTTTCCCATTCACGGAGAGGTTGGAGCGATGGAGTGTTGGCTTGCATGCAAGGAATTGCCAGTTGTTGTTTGTCGTCCGCTTATCTCGGGTGGCCCGGTGTAGGCTAATTGATTATATTATAGTATTATATATGAGGTGGTGAGAGTCAAAGTGGTATAACTCAATTTTTTTTAATTTTCACTTAACAGCTGTTTTAAATCCCAAAACAAGCTCTCTGTTTAGTGTAAAAGTGGGATAAATTCTAGTTCATGTTTTCATAAACAGACAGCAGCACTGTTTTTTTACTATTACAAAACCTAGCTTTTGTTAGAAACAAAGTGGTATAACTCAGACTTATACCACTTTGGTTGTAACTTTTAGCTGTATTGTTTGTGAGTCTCAGTAACTGAAATGTCTTTTTATCATGGTAAAAGTTTGGAAGATGCTCTGGGAATGGAAGACACTAGTGAAGAAGAATATGATAGTGATAAGGACAAAGAATATCAACCTGATTCCAGTGATAGCAGCTCTTGTTCTGCAGGTAAGAGTAATAACAGGTAGATTAACGTGAATTTTTTGCAGGTTATGTTTCAGATTATGAACATAGGTACTTCTTAACTATTTTAAACATTATGTATTGATTTATTTTAAACAACAGTGCATAATCCTTATACCCTTTACACGGTGAGAGCACTATAAAATTTTGGTTCTTTTGAACCTATAAAAACATTGGGCAAAAATTAACATATGAAAATGTGTGGTTAATAAGTCTAGACATATTCCTAGCCTAATACAGGTGATTATTTTCAGATTATGAGCGCAATGACCATAGCTATACCAATAAAAGGCTTATTCAAGTATATCATCAGAAAAAGCTGAAGCCTAAGTCAACAGAGAAAAATGTTCCTTGTAGTTCTGCACAAGCCCTTAAAACTCTTCAAGCTTTAGATTCTACCCGCTATTCCGTTTCTGTGAAAAACTTGCCTGGGCCCTCAGGATTACAAAACGCTAATGGACCTGCTACAAAGCTATCAGGTATGCTCATAACATTACTCCTTGGTGTTAGTTGTATGTTTCTGACAACGACAAACAAAAAAACTAGACAAGTCTTGTTTTGTTCCAATCAAATTGTTATTTCGCAGAGCACCTCTAGGCTATTTTAACTAAAATATTTTTAGATTTATCTGTTCTAAGATTGTCAGATGTGATTTTAACCAGGCCTAGATGTTTACTGTGTGTTTATAATGAAAAAACTTAATTAGCTTGTGCTGTGTGATATTCTAAGCAAATTAGTGTTTTGTATAATATCTCTTTGGTTTTTCGCTCTTATTTTGTTTACTAGTGGAGTGTAAAAAAATTACAATGTAGGCCTATGTAATTTTTTCCTTTTTTCAGAAAACCAGCCTGCTGATGCTCCGGTGAGACCTGATGACGCCACTTCACAGACATCCAGTTTGGCTCCCAATGGCCAACCAGGAAGATCTCAGACGGCTGAAGCTTCACTTACTGTAGTTCCTTTGCCGATAATCATAGAAAACGTGGCTCCTGGGGCTCATAAACCTGGCAAAAGACTGCAAAGACCTGATGCAACAAAACGTTCTACTGCAAAACGCCTGAGGAATTCAGGTGAATCGTACAAAAACTATAAGGGTAAAGAAGTAGAAGGTAAAAGATTTCAGAATAAAGATTGTAAATGTCGCCTAAAATGCTCTGAATCTATGACATATGAACAGAGACACATGTTATTCAAGAATTTTTATAGCATGGCTGACTTTAGCAAGCAAAATGCTTATCTCGGTGGCCTAATCCATCAAGAACCAGTAGCTGTACGAAAACCCAAAGATGGTAGCAAGACAGAAAGACAGGCCTCAAATAAATATTACTTACAGGTTGCAGGAAAAACAATCCATGTTTGTAAGCAATTTTTTTTAGATACACTCTGTACTTCAAACGGTAGAGTTTCTAGAATAATGACTAAAATTTACAATGGTAAATCACCAAGCGAAGACCAAAGAGGAAAGCATGTTCCTGCAAAGAAAACTCCCGAAAACAAAATACAAGGTATAGTTGATCATATAAACAGTTTCCCAGCTTTCCAGAGTCACTATACACGTAAAGATAATCCTAACAGGAAATATCTTAGCCCAGAGCTCAACATCAGAAAAATGAACCAACTGTACCGAGAAAGTTGTACTGCACTTGATGTTTCCCCTGAAAAAGAACACACTTACAGGTATAATTTCAATACTAAATTTAACTTACACTTTCATGTCACTAGAAAAGATACCTGTAAGGTGTGTGATAGATTTAAAATAACAGCTGATATAGAAACTGATCCTCAGAAAAAGGCTGCCTTAAAAGTTGAGCACGAAATCCATTTGCGAAAAGCTGAAAAGGCTAGATCCGCGTTGAAAACTGACGGAGAAATGGCAAAAGAAAAAAAAAGATGAACTTTTAGCATTAAGTATAGATCTCCAAAAAGCTCTTCCTTTTCCTAAGCTTTCGGTGTCTGATGCCTACTACAGGCGAAACATGTACTGTTACAACTTAGGTGTGCATGACCTTGCCACCAATAGTGCTGCAATGTATGTCTGGGATGAGTGTACAGCCTCTCGAGGATCTCAAGAAATCGCTTCAGCAATTTTAAAACACTTATCATTGCATGTTAGCAATCAAAACCATATCATAATTTTCAGTGACACATGCACTGGGCAAAATAGGAACATAAAGATTGCCCTCACTCTGATGAAGTTCGTTCAAGAAAGCCCCTCTGTTGAAATTATAGAACAAAAATTTCTTGTTTCAGGGCATTCATATTTACCGAATGATTCTGATTTTGGTCTAATTGAACAATGCGCAAAAAACAAACCAATCTACGTGCCTGATGACTGGTACAACGCTATGGCATCAGCAAGAAAAAAGAATAGATTCATAGTAGTTCAGATGGTTGCAAAAGACTTTTTTTCTACTGAAAACCTAGAAAATGCAATTGTTAGGAGGACTAAAAACACAGATGGGAACAAAGTTAACTGGCTATCAATTCAGTGGCTTCGATATGAAAAAAGTAAACCCTTTGAGATCATGTACAAGACAAGACTTGATGGTGACGAACCTTTTAGCATTTTGAATGTACGCATTAATGCATCAGCCAGAGGTCGTCCTAGGTCTCTCCTGCCCGATCAGGACCTTCTTTACAAGGAACCTCGAATAATCCATGTTTTGAAAAAAAGAGACATGATCTTCCTCCTGAAGTATATTCCTCCAGTTTATCATACCTACTTCAGGAATATAAAAAGTGCAAACGCAGTGGAAGAAACCAACTTTCTGACTAATGAAGAAAACATCCCAGATGACACTCCAGAGGAAGAAGAAAATTTACAGTGAAACCAAAAAAAGTGTTCTTCTATTGTCAATTATTATTTTCTGTAATGTCTTTTGAAATGTTACAATTTTTTACTTATATGCAGTCTGCTAAACAAAAATTGAACTATTTTTGGAAATTAACCTTATTTTTACCTTATACATTATGTGAGATTTACTTAGGGTTAAAGTGGTATAACTTTTTGAAACATTAATTTTTTCAATTTTCTGATAAAAAATAACAATTAAAAAAGTATCATTAGTTAATATAGTCTTTTGTTAACATCATCCATTAATTTTAAAAATTGTAACATTAAACCTGATTTTTTTACACCTAATGGGATAAAATGCTCTGTCGTGAAAAGTTGTAGAGAAGTGAGTTATACCACTTTGACTCTCACCACCTCATATGTCGATGTCTTCAAATCACGAGTTTGTCGTGGAAGTGATAGAGATGTACAAGGAGCATACCTGTTTGTGGAAGGTGTCTGATCCCCACTACCATGATAAGAACAAACGAAATCAGGCTTTGGGAGAGCTATTAATGCTTTTCAAAACCAAGGACGAATCTGCAACGAAGGAGCTTGTGATGAAGAAACTCACGTCAATGAGGAGTTCGTTTAAGAAAGAATTGAATAAGGTAAAGGATTACTAAACTTTTTTTAGTTATTTGAGCTGTTACTTTGAAATAATTAATAAATATAAAATAATTAGTACAGTTTTTTCAATCTTTAATTATGTAGCGGGGGCCTATCTACCTTTTTGTACAGTACTGTACCATTTTGTGGAGGATTATTCGTGTTTTAGAATAAAGTACCAAGCCCGAGCGCAGTTATGTATTAAAAGCATCTGAGCACAGTGGAGCAAGTACGGAAGACGTCCATGTTCCCAAATTGTGGTACTACGATCTTCTTCTTTTTCTTGAGGACCAAGATACACCCAGAACTTTGAGAAATGCAGAATCACTCTTGGATGAGATGCCTTTTGGAATGGATGACGAGGTATTTAATAAAAATAAAGAAAATTAAATTTTTACAAAAAGATTAGATTGTTTATTGACATAAAAAAGAAACAAAATGAAAACATAAAAGAACATAAAAATCATATACTATTCTGTTCGTTTTGCCAGTACACTTCACCTTCGCCATTGAAATAATCAACAAACATTTCTCTAACCTCCTTTGCTTGAGTGCTTGCATTGCGATGTGCTGTATTTTCCAATGGCGTTAACTCTGTTTCGGGATCTTTGTCTATTTCATCATCTGGTATATAGGCTGAGCAGTTTTTTTCGGAGAAAATTGTGTAAAAAGCAGCATGTTAATACTACAATACCAATCCGATGAGGTTCAATATTAATAGCAGTGTGAAAAATTCTGAATCGGTTAGCCATTATTCCAAAAAGATTTTCGACGACTCGTCTGGCTCTTGAGAGACGATAATTAAACATTATCCTTTCTTGGTTCAATGTTTTTTTGATTGAACGGTTTTAAGAAATCTGTTCTAAGAGCAAACGCTTCGTCTCCGATGAATACGTAAGGCAGGTCAGTGAAAGACCCTTGCACTAATTCTGGAGGAGGAATGTCAAGTCCATTAGTAATCAGCTTTTCATAGAAGTGTGAACTTTTTATTGCTCCTCCATCAGAAATTCTTCCGTTTGTGCCAAATTCACACCAAATAAATTCGTAGTTAGCGTTAGCACACGCCATCAAGACCATACTATGGAATTTTTTATAGTTCCAATAGTAAGAGCCACTTCCTAGAGGTGGATTGATCCTCACATGTTTTCCATCTATGGAACCCAAGCAATTGGGAAAATTCCATTTTTCTTCAAACCCTCTGGCAATAGCTTTCCATTCTTCTGCATTTCGTGGCATCTGAAACAGATTTTAATTTTCAGGACACTCAAGTGGACAGCGGTGATGCTGGATCAGAGAGTTCTGCGCCAGGCTCCTCTTCTAGGAGTAGTACTACTCCTTCACCATCGTTCAAACGACCTAGGAGTAAAGCAGACCAGGTACTGGACAAAATTGCAAAGCCAATCGACAACCACACCCAAAATACATCTTCTGCAGAGAAAAAAAGGAGAAACATGATGCTTTTGGTGAATATGTAGCGGAGAAGTTAAGGTCTTTGCCAAAAGAAATGGCGTGCTATTGCCAGAAAATAATAAATGATGCTATTTTTTTGGCTGAAACAAACACCTTGTCTGTGACCTCTAGAATCACGAATGACCCAGTTCCTGTTACTCCAGCGGTTTCCCTACAACCAGCACCAACAACCTCTACTTTGAACCCTTCCAACCCTGTTATGGAAGCGTATTTGGATGCAGTTCATTCGATTGAGCAGTACGACTATGAATAATTGTGTCTTTATGTCTACAATTATTGATTATAGATGCACAAATAGATAAGCCAACCAGTGCTAAATTTTGAAACCAGTTTTCAACACCGGTTCTGATAATATGTGTGTTCATACCAGATAGGGCTGGGAGCACTGCACTCGAACTAAGTATAAATGGAAGGTACACTAGCACCAAACACTAGCCCAGGTACGAACATACCTAACAAACAGAACAGCTGTTAAAACGTGGCTTCAAAATTTATTATTGGTTGCTTTTGAAGTAGTTTTATGAATTAATTGTCTATTTATATTTCTGTTACATTTTTGATTTAGATGACCATTTACTATCTATTACTTTATTATTATTCAGTACAGTATTATTTCACTTATATTAGTTTTTGTGTAGGCTAGGTACTATAACATTTATATAAATTGTAGTAGTCATCGTTAGGAGTCCTACGTAATGTTATCCGTTACAGTACATCTATTTGTGCACCTACAATAATCAATTGATGATTTTTCTACTTTTATATGCTGGTGAACCCAGTCTCATGTTGTGTTCCATTTTTATACATTATACGTTCTCTCTGAATCAATAAAGATGTTTTACTTGTGACTATTTGTTTATTCATTTACATACTTGGGTATAATTCCGAAGACGTCCTACGATATAATAAAATAGGATATAAATTATTATTTATTTCTCTTATTTTTGACGTATTACTTTAAAGTGAGGAAAAAAAACATGAATTATATAACTAGTAACTTGTTAATATATAGCAATATTTCACTATGTTTTTATTCGATTTTATCATAGGATATCTGCAAAAATAAGGTAAGATATATTATGAAATATTATAGCCCCTTACCTTAATATATTCTTTCAGGCATTTGATTATAGCAAGGCAGGTTTCAGGAATTATCACTCCCACACGCTGAGCAGAGATAGCTGTGGGAAACTTTAGTTCTTCGTAGCTCATTCCAGTGGCTAAAAATCTCAGAGTTGCTGCTAATCTTTCACTAGCACTTATGCTCTGTCTCATGTTGGTGTCATTTTTTTTTTATCATTGGTGTCACCAATTCTAGTAAATGATGATATGCTGTCCCATCCATCCGCAGATAATTCTGCCAGTCGCCGGGGTCCAACCACAAATCATTCATCAAATTTATGTGTGTGTGTTTATGGCGGTTCAATAACCAACTTTTACACCACTTTTTCTTGGGTTTTCTCTTCTTCAAACACAAACAAACGGCAGTCGCCAGCAGGAAGAACTCGTCATCCATTGCAATATGACACTACGACTCGTCCCGTAGTGTACGACACGTGTAGTGTCGTAAGTCAAAACACAAGAAATACCACAATAAACTGACAACTCCCATTCGCGTCAAATCCACAACAATGAATGCAAACAATCTGGCGCGGAGCGATGGCGTGCTCGTGAATGTCACCCCTAAAAACGGATAGTCCAAACGGAGCGGCTCCATTTGGCGCCGCTCCGTTTGGAGCCCTCGTGAATGGCCAGCTTAAGGATCGCACTGTCCGTGTTCCACGATGAAACGAGTGTACATTTTCATGATTTAAAAGTCAAAGCCAAATTTATTGTTACAGACATTTACATGCATGGCAACGTCGGAATTTGAATTGAAATCCTCATAGATCGTAGTGTATGTAAAGATGTTAGTTCTGGGATGTATTTACGCAGATTTAAATATTTTTGTGAATTGTAGAATTAAAAAATGATATATTTAACAAATATATTTTTCTACAAAGAATATGGAAATTCTTCATATGGTGCAATAAGTAAGACAATTTAATAAAACATTTTGAAACTGCAAAAATTAGCAATCAGAAAAATACTAAAATTTAATAAAATCCGAACACGTAAAAAAAGACTAGGCTGGTCTGAAGTTGATGTTGAGCCAAATATTGACGTTTTAGTTGGACAAGGACAGATGCTGCGAGGTACAAATTTGCAGGAAGCATGCTAGGTAAGTGAAATATTTTCCCATTTTATTGATAGCGAACATAATAAGCTCAATAAAGTATCAAACAAATATTTATCCTTCTCCAAGAATCAGAAAATTGGGGGTAAAAGAAGCATATCTCCTAGTTGTAGAATGTCAAAATGGAAACCTGTCACTGTTATTGAAATTGAAAATATTGTTGCCATATCATTCACATTAGCTTAAACACAAGACCCCAGATACAAGATTACTGTGGCACTGACCAGTTTAACTTCAGTCCAAATGTCATGGGCAGAAACTGCTTTCTTTTCATTATTTATAATCTGCATCTAAATAACAATTCTTCCCAACCAAAAAGAAGAGGTGAACCTGGTTATGATCCCCTCAATTAAGCGAGACCATAGTAGAACGATTGTCTGCTTTTTTCCACCAAACATGCCGCCCTGGAGAGAATATAACAATAGATGAGAGTATTGTAAATTCAGAAGGAGGCTTGTCTTCAAGCAATACATGCCTAAAAACCAAGCAAATACGAAATTAGTTTTATATGCTGTCGGAGAGTTCTTATGGGTACATTTGGAACATCCAGGTTTTCGGAGCAAAGTAATGTGATTATACAGGCCTTATGGGAACTGTTATGCCCAATCGTAATGGCCTACCCTTAGAGTTGAAGACACCGAAATTGAAGAAAGGAGAGTAGATTTTTCGAAGGAATGTTAATATGTTGGCTGTGCGATGGAGAGATAAACGGGATGTGCACACAGCTTCTACGGCCACTTACCAGAATAACCAAAAAAACCTGCTTGCGTTTTTGGGCACACTAAAAATAAATGTCAAGTTGATTTGTCAGATCAGAGAATGTCATACGGAGCTTTTGACTATAAATAAATCATGTGTTGGAGTAAGCTTTTTTCCGTGTGGTGCTTATGTGCTAAGCCAATAGAAGCATATTGATTAAAATTAATTTTTAAAAAATTACAATCACTCAGTTCATGAAGAACTTATGTAGAGAATTAGTTGTTCAAGAAGAGGACGCTCCGCTAAGTACAAGTGGTAGACTACTACATCGCTTTCAAACTAAGACACATTTATTGAAAAATACCAATTCCTGAATGGAAAAAGAGCAAGGTGTGTGGGCAAGAAACAATCTGTAAAAGCGGCAAGAAAGGACACTTCTTATCAGTGTAGTGAGTGTAAAATCGCAACTTGTAAAGAACCCCGCTTTAATAATTTCCATACAAAGAAAACCTTTGCTCAGTAATATTGTTTGACACTGTAAATAGTTGTAAATATATTAGGCCTATTATTTATACAACAATGTAATTAAAAGGATATTTCAGTGAAATTGATTTAATTCTTGTTTTTTTCAGTGAGTGTGTAATTTTAGCTGACTTTTTATTTATTTATTTATTTTAACGCCATGTATAGACGATTTTGTGAGAAAAAAAATCACCTTACACTGGAATTGGATACGAAAATACATACATACAGAAAAAGACCCACGCTTTCAAATGGAGCCCCTGAAGGCAAAGTGGACTAACCCCAAAAAGTAAGTTTTGAGATATTAGGTGTTAAAGTTAAAAAATCATATCTTAGGTCAGAAGTTGATCTGGATTGTGATTTTTTGTAATCTGACAGATTAAACCCATAGAATTATACTGTTTGGTAAATTATTTAAAAAAACACAATATTTCATTTCCAAAATGGCTTCCAAAATTGAGTAGTCCGTTTTGCTTCCATGTCCATTGTGGGTTAGTCCATTTTAACATTAAGGTTAGTCCATTTTATTGTTACACCTAACTATGTAAGACCTACATAGAGTATAAAGGAGAATAGAGCAAAAAAATAAAAGGCATGTCACAGTTTAGTCCATTTTGACTTTACAACAAAGTGACATTTGGATTAACATCGTTCTAATGGGGGATAGTCCAAATTTGCACTTAATTTTGTGGGTTAGTCCATTCTGCCTAGAAGAAGATGTGTGATAATGCATTTTGGACAACACATTTTTTTGTTCTAGAAAGAAAATACAGCTGATAGAGCTTAGCTTGTTTTACCATTAGATAGAGCTGATTTTTCTTCACCAGCAGGTATACCAATCTCAAAATTGAAAATTTGTGGGTTAGTCCACTTTGCCTTTAGGGGCTTCAAATAAGGTAAATACCAATATTGTATGTTTATTGGTTTATAAATTATAATTTTTTTGAAAACTATCAAAATCAGCTGGCATTCTATTGCAGTTGTATATAAAACCAGCTGGTAGTGAAACCATGAATAAACTTTCACTTTCGAAATTTAAAAAAATATTTTATAAAGAAAATACCTTGTAAAAACTCTTTTTAACCCTATAAAATATAAATAGTTTTTATACTGAAATTCAGTCAATAAAACACAGACAAACAAAGCAGAATTCTGAAATGGCAACAAAAAAAGGTTATTAGTTTAAAAAGTAATATATTTTTATCTACCTCGAAGCAGATGGCAGCATGCATACATTTAAGATCCATGTAGTGAAGACGGTGAAGAATGATCATTCAAAGACTTTCCAAACTTACGCAAATGTTTGGTTTCGACAAGTTGATATACTCTCTCCCTACGCGCATGCCGTAAGATACAAAAGAGTATCTCCACACTTACATTTTAACTAGAAATAACTACTTTACTTATTGTATTATAATAAAAATTCCTTGTTTATTTCAATTCTTACACTTTAGCTTATAATTAATTTCGTTATATCATTCCTCTTTAATTTGTTATCATTAAATATTTTATGGTGCTCACAGTACAAACCATGTAGTAACTCGAATTTAAAATTAAACTATCATCTTTGAAGAAAGCCATTAATAAATTGTTGTTAGGTCATCCATATTAAAATTCATTAATTTTAGTTTAAAGAACGAATTTTAATGTCTTTTATATTCTCCAACTAACACCTATACAATTTTATTATTACTATAAAACAAATATAAATATACAGAATATTTATCCGGTTCATTTGTTAAATACACGATCTAAATACGATTTAGTGAAGTTAATTTTCAACCCTGCATAATTTCCACCAGATTGGCCGCAACATTTTCGCCCTTATGGGTGTTTAAACGTTATGACATCATATTGTATATCATGACATACACTTGTTGTGGTACACGCCTGAAGCCTCTTTGTGTGTGCTGGTTAGAATGTTTCTTGAATACTTGTGATTTTGTAAATTGAAATTGAATCACAATTGAACTTATAATTCAATCAATGTCTGTAAAATAAATAACCAAAAACATATAAGTTAAGTGTACTCACAAAATAACGTTAATGACAAACTATGATGTTATTAAGCCCATTGTCCGTACTTTATATCAGAGCGGTTTTTTTAATGTTCAGAGAGGGTTTCCAGGACATTAACCGTTTATATACATATATAAAATGGTATACTTGGTTTGAAATGCACTGGAAATACTACTGGATCTACATTGTATGTTACACAATGCTCACCATTCTACATCTGGAACCATAAACTCTTTTACGACCCTTAAAATGTTATTGTATCTCTTATACCTTGGCAACATCAACTTGAAGTATTGCTTCCGGATATAGGATAACATATTTCATTACGTTTTTCAACAAGAAACATTTAAGATATCTTCCTCTACTGTATAATACTGAATAATATTATATCAGGAAAGCGTTATTATGAGAAAAAATGTGCTTTAAAAGATAGTCAGACACACAGTAAATCAAAGATTAGGTTAATGGCTTAATGTCTCTTTAAGCCAACACTTAAACAACACTCTCTTTAAGTCTAAAATAAACATATTTATTTTCTGGTGAAATCTATAACTCTACAAAATGTAATTTTCAGTTGCTCATAGATGGAAAAGTCTTAAGAAATGGTGCTGATGAAATGGACCTTACGCTATCTTGACATTTCTAACTAAAGGAACTAAATCTTTGATCTTGCTCTCTTATAACTAAGAGTTTACTCCAGAGAACTTGTTGTCTCCCTTGAATTCCATCACTAACATAAACAGAACAGCAGTTAATGCAGTGGAATCTCTACTTCAAAAGAAGCTGGAGTATTCAGTAGCTAACATACCAAGTCTAGAAACAACCGTCCTAGAAACGAAGGTGGTGTCACGTGTTCGTTGTGAAACGTTAGGTACGACCAACTCAAAATGTCACAAACATGTCGGTGATTCCTAACATGTGAGAGCATGACTTATGTATTTCACCCACATGTGAAAAGCTCCCTTGAGAGACTCCGGGGGTGGTTCAACAATGATTCCATTAGACGTCTCAGTCCTCATAATTTATCTACCTTTCTTCCCCACACAATAGTTTCTTGTAGCTCCTTTAATTCAGTACAATGATAACCTCAACTTAATGGCAGTTTCCGAGTCACTATCTTTATTTATCAACAAATTAATTCTACAGTAGTATTCAATGCAAATATCAAAGAAATCCTTAAACTGGAGCGACTAATTCGGTGCTCTTTATTTATTTATTTTTAAACTGACGTCTCTAAAGATTTAACTCCGTTAACGATCCGATTATTTTAAAATATGCACTTGGTGTAATCGTTAAAAATGTAATGGATATGTATTAGAGGCATCAACACACCACGAAAACTCAATATCGTCCTTCAGGCAAGGTTGATAGAGAGGATCATTAATGCAGTAATTACTCATCAAGTTTTTAAAACAACTAAATAAAACTGATAAAATGTAATAAAATTCCAGACAGCGCTTAAAAATATAGCTGAATAAATAAACAAATTCTATTAGAAGTAATTTTAAACTAATTTAAGGTAAATTTTACCATACCGCAAGGTTAATTTTGAACGATTCAATGAACACTCGATGATCGATCTGACCTCATTTGTGGGAATGATTGGTTGGGTTTATTCATTTTAGTGAACATAGTCTGACATGAGTTTATGAGTTCTTTAAACGCCCAAAGGGCCAGCATAGGAATAGAATTATTCCATAATATCTCCGCATCTTAAAAAAAATATTCAATCATAAGATTTAGAATGTTCATTATTCATTCATAAGACGCCGATCGTCGAGATATGGGCGAATATGAGGGGCGAATGAGTGTTGAGACCCATCCCCCCCACCGAAGCTGGAAAGCGTGCCAACTGGGGGATGGCTCAAAACCAGTCGAGCGATGGGATCACGGGTGGCAGTTGGAGGGTCAAAATAAAACTCGGCAGCTGAGCAAAACTAATTTATTACCAGGCAAGCAAGAATTTAATAAATCAAACACGGCAGGAGGCCACAATATAAAATAGGCAGAAGGCCACAATATAAATTTGCACTTAAATAAATAACAAACCACCCACAAAAGCTACAAGAACAACAAACTCTACAAATACCAAATTTAACAATTAACAAATATATGGCCTATCTGCAGCCTAGCCAGAGACACCCAAACGTAAGCAAATTTTTAAGCCCCAAATAAAAGTGAAAATTTAGTAAACGTCTGGAAAACCATAATTAAACCGGCAATTTAGCCCACATCCCATAATTCCACCGGGCCAGGGAGTAAGCCGGAATCCCTGGGCAGCTCCGAATTAGAAGTTAAGCAAAAGCACAATAATCCCCTTTTGGTGAGTTTAAAAATTAAACAATTTAAAAGAAAATATAACACGGTACCGTTCGAGTAAAAATTCACTTCCAAACACCCCTAATACACTTAACAAAAAATAAATAACGATCACTAGGCCTAAACATAACAATAAATAATAACATAACTTAACCATAGGGACCTAACAAATATAAAATCTAAAAAATATAACAACCAAATAAACTAATTAAACTAAATAACAATAAATATAAATATAAATAAATATTAACATAAAAAAACTTTTAAGTTTTCTTTTTTTTCCCCCTTTAATAAAAAAAATCATATAGGTCCCCAGGGCTGTGTTATCACTTTGTCCAATCCGTTTAGGCCTCGGCCAAATTCAAGAGTTCCCCAAACTTTCTTTTCTTCTTAAATTTAGTAATGTCCCCAATGCGGTTTTACAAATCACTGTTCAGGGCAGTCCTTAGGCCTAGGCCTCCATAAAGGGTTCCGCACCATTTTCCTTTTTTATTTCTTTTTTATTTATTTATTTTTTTTTTTTTTTCACAAATCACCCCCAGCTCAGCCGCCGGGAAAATAAGCTGGAACGCACTGACCTGAGGACAGAAGTCTTCTACCCAAAGAAGTAGAGAGGGCAGCACGGGGCAAACTTGCTCAATCACATGGTCCCCAGGCCAGGCTCGCAGTGTATTAGGTAGAAAGTTGCCCGGACGACCGGCTGAGGGTTGAAACGTCCTACTCAAGGACCCTGGACTGCAAGGTCAAACACAGCCATTAAACACAGTCCAGCCATCACAACAAAATATTACACATAACCACTAAATATAAGGGTGCATGATTTAACAAAACTGGACATGAAGAGCAAACAAGACAGTGAAAGATTAACTTTAGGCTATTAACTTTAGGCTTTAGGCTATGTTGGCAAACTCAGATTTAAAAACAATTTACAAATTAACAAATTACCAAAGAATAAATTACGTATATGAACTAAAAAAATGACAAACTGAAAACTAGGCTATGGATACAGGGGCAATATGTTCTAACATGAAAATCAAACTAAAGATAGGCTAGGTTATTGTCAAGTAACAAAACTATGATATATCGGTAACTCCAACTGAAAAAAGGCTCAATAAACATTATACAGAATTACAATTTAAAATAAAACAAGATATTATAAAGCAATTACTGGTAAAACTGTAACATTGAGCACATGGCTTTAACCTAGTCTGAGAAACATCTAGACAAAGAACACAAATTTAACAAAACTCTGAAAACACAAGCAAGAACGATTAATATTATTGTAACAAAATATTCTCACCAAAAGGGTGATTAGATATTAAAACTTACAAAATGAACACTTACGTTTTAGAGCTTCTAGCCTATCATGACGAAATTCTGCAGGCAGCACAAGACAACTGAAGACAGGCCAACCTGACCGAAGCTGGACCCAGGAACGAACGAAACCGGGCCAACGGCCACCAAAGTACGCGGAACGCAGGGCATGAGCGATCTCAGGCAGCCCGGCAGCCAACGACAGAAAAAACGAAATGTACCGGTCAAAAGACCCCGTACAACCTCCCTCTGCAAAACTCAACACACCCAGGCAGGGGAGAACACTCGGTACCTCAGGGAACCAAACAGAAGACGAAGAAGACCTCCGAAGAGTGGTGTTCCAAGGACGTCAAAGAGAAACTAAGAGGGGAAACCCCTCGAACAGGGAGCAAACTACCCTGACTGTCGGGCCCGACAAGAAAAGAGAGAAAGAAGACTCTCTCAGAACAGCCACCTAGGGCGCAGAGGTGATCAATCTCTTTGCCCCAAGAAACCCCCAGGAACACCAACTCCTGGACCAACCGTTCCCCGGAAAGCCTTAAACTGGGACACATGGGCTTTCCTGAACACCCTGCCTGACTGGGGATCAACCAGCAGAGCAGTCACCGGTGACAAAAACCTGTCGATGCGGTGGGGACCAGACCACCAATAGCACAACTTTGCAGCTCTTCGTTCCGCGGCCGAACTGACCGGGTGAGCCTGACAAAGAACCAGATCTCCAACCTGAAAAGGGTTAGGAGTACGACCCTTATCATACCTCCTCCTCACTCTCTCTCTAGCACGTAGCAGGTTGCGCCGAGCAGCCCGCCACGTGGACACTACGTCAGTGGCACCTGGCGTAGGTAGAAGATCCTCTAGCCTCCACAAGTTGGACAAAGGGTTGTTAGGAGGGTAGCCATGTAGAATCTCGAGGGGAGTGGCATTGTGACTCTCATGCTTGGAAGAATTAAAAGCAAGCTGGAGCCAAGAGAGACTCTCATCCCAGGTGTTCTGCTTCTCAGCATGGAAGGTAATAAAGGCAGACCGAAGATTGCGGTTGAACCGCTCTGCATGAGAAGGCTGTGGGTAATAAGGAGAGGTAGTCACATGCCTGATACCATTGCCAAAACAGAACCTACGAAACTCGTGTGAGGTAAACTGGCTACCGTTGTCGGACACAAGAGTGGAAGGCACACCAAAGTGCTGGAAGAGTTGGGACTGGAGAGCACGGATGGTGAGCTTAGCCGTGGCACTCCGAAGTGGGAAAAGCCAAACGAACTTCGAGAAAGCATCCACACAAACAAGTAGGTAGGAGCTACCTGACTTGCTACGGGGAAAAGGACCCACGTAGTCGATGAACACCTTCTCAAAAGGACGCTCGGCCACCTCAGAAGATAACAACCCTAACCTTGCATTCTGACTAGGTTTGCTGAGAGAGCACAGGTGACAAGCCCACACTCTGCCCGCAACATCCCGGTCCATGCCCTTCCAGATGAAGTACCTACGAATCTTAGCGATGGTCTTATGAATGCCAAGATGACCGCCCACAAGGGAAGAGTGATAATATTGAAAGACCATCGGTACTAGATGACTAGGCAGCACTACACGGGGTTCACCCCTCTGTCGAGGACGGCAACAGAGTACCCCTTTGGACAGAAAATAGGGAGGGTGGGCACCTCCCTCTTGAAGCTCACCTAAGATGACTGACAGCTCAGGATCTTTCTGCTGATGGGACAGTAGGTCGTCAAAAGCCAGAGGAAAATCCAGAAGAACAGCACCACACTGAGCAACAGCCTCAGTCGGTGG
>JAQJVL010003753.1:30000-55401 GCA_035578905.1 Stictocephala bisonia | reverse complement strand
GAAGACTACCCATATCCTGGCAAATAATTTTAAAGAAGCGAGATTTTTTAGGCCTAGTTTTAATAAAATTTACAACTTTTACACTCTGGTCGAGGACTTATTTTAGTTCATCAGGAAGGTGCTTAGCCGCCAAAGCCTCGCGGTGAAGGACACAATGAGTGAAGTTACATTCAGGTGAAACCTTTTTTATGTGGCCTACTAGCCCAGTGATGTGACCACTCATGGCCTTGGCACCGTCAATACACACTGACACACAGTTTTTCCACTCAAGCCGGTGTTCGGAAAATAATAAATCTAATAGTTTGAAAATGTCTTCCCCTTTTGTAGAAGTATTTAAAGGTTTACAAAATAAAAGGTCTTTAAAACGTCATCATCAAATATACTACGAACAAAAACAATCAATTGGGCTAAGCCAGCCACATCTGTCGTTTCGTCAAGTTGTATTCCATAGCATGGCTATCTCGAGTTTTTTGAACGAGCTGCTCTTTAGTGTCATTTGCCATGTCACTGATTCTCCTTGAAACGGTGTCTTTGATAGAGCTATTTGTTTAATAACTTTTGCCTCTTCTTCACCAAACATGCAAGAAACTATTTCTAGTGCAGCAGGGAGGATAAGGTTTTCACCGATGGTATGATTTTTCCTAGACTTGGCAATCAGATGGCTATCTTTACAGGAAGCTTTCAACGCTTTTTCAGTTTGCTCTGCACCAGCAAATTGCTTAATAGTAGTTTTCCTACTTTTAAGGTCTTCTGAAAGACGTTTAAAGTACTCTAAATCTTCTTTTACTAAATTGTGATGTTTGCTTTCGAAATGGCGTTTCAAAAGGGACGGTTTCATAGAATTATTTGATAAGATTTCAGAACAAACAACGCATTGTGGTTTAGGCTCGTCTGAACTTCCGGTCCAGGTAAAACCGAATTTTAAGTATGACTCGTCATATTTCCTTTTTTTATTTACAGCCTGTTCTATTTTTCAGATTTTTTCTTTTTACATTCCGGTTGCTCATTATTATCGGTACATTTAGGCATATGCCTACTTACATTTTGTGAGGTTAATAGTCCAGGTTCTTGGGAAAAATTTTTGTAAGATCTCTTTGTTTGGAGGCAATTATCCATCGATAATGTTCACTTCAATATTCACACAACGACACAACAGTAATCACGGTAAACAACTTGGAATTTGTAAAACTAATAACAACAAGGAGGAACAAGTCAGGCAAATGGGCAACGCAACGCTCGACTGATTGCTATTGCTATCAGCTGTAGGGCGGTCGGGAAGAAGCGGGCAGCGGAAGGAGAAGATAGGAGGGAGGGGTGGGGTGGTTGCAGATAAAAGCTGGACTGAGAAACTGATTAGTCATCCATCACTCCTGACTCCACTGCTCTGCTCGAGCGTCGTAAGTAAAAGCTCACTCTGCGCATGTTGATCGGGTAGAAGGGTGGCCTACCACGTACCCGCTGAAAAGTTTCGCGTACCCCTAAGGGGTACGCGTACCACATGTTGAGAAACCCTGATCTAGTGAGTTAGCTGTGAAGTGGTGAAACATTTTCAAGCAATTAAGGCGTTTGCTTAAATTAAAAATTTCATTATTGTGATACAGAGGTAGATCAATTTGTGGTAAATTTACGATTATTTGATCAAGAGGTCCCCGATTAAAGGACCATGGAAAATGAGTGATATAAACTACCCGTTTTTTCATATTAAAATTTCCTTAGCCTTAACTTTGGCCTTCAGTTTTAATTAAAGTAAATATTTAAAACAAAAGGCTGAAGAGTATGTTAACTAAACTGCTACTCATATTTTAAGCTTAGTTACATAATTATGCTCCTGAGTGCATTTACCACTCTTAAAAAAATGTGAAATTCGTTGAAAATATTCGTTATTGTTTGGGATCTGTATATAAAATATAGATCAGCCTTGAAATATAGGTTTACTGATAAAAACGTTTTTATTGTTGAGCAATATTTTCTGTGATGGTGAAACAGCTTACCCTAAAATGTTTTTGCACAATAGATTGACAAGGTTTGTTAAAAAAAATAATAATAATAATAGTTCAGTTACATGAGTATTGTATTGAAATATTATACAGTTATGTGCTCTATAATGATATGGCATAAATTATTTAAAATAAGAGGCACAGAAGTTGATAATATAATATGATATATTATACAAACATAAAGGCATCACGTTAGTAGGACTGGTGTATTTGACATATATATAATACAAAAATTAATAATTTTTAGGTTTTAGGCAACATTGATGCAGGGGTTTCAGTAGTGGAAGAGACATATTAACAGAGGGGCTTCAGTAGTGTGGGGAAGACAAAATTGATGGAGGGGCTTCAATAGTTGTACCGGATCGTTTGACCGGTACACTTTTGGTTACTTGTCGGCGTGGTTTGCCAGGCTGCCTGAGATCGCTCGTACGCTGTCGATTAGTTTACTTTCCAGGCCGTTGGTCGGACTCTGGTCGTTCCGTGATTCCAGCTCTCGGTCTGTCAGGTTAGCCTGTCGTTTGACCTTTCTTCTTCAGCCTACTGTACCTTCAATGATGACCGGCTAAAGACATTTAAACGTGTGTTCAATTTTTTTATTTCAAATACCTAATTATCATTTTGGTGAAAATATTTTGTTTAAATAATAATAATCAGGCTTATTTGTTATTTTCAGTATGTTGTTAGATGGTTTGTGTCCTTTGTCTAGGTGATGATTGTCAACCTAGGTTCGAGCCATGTGCTCAATGTTATTTTTATCATTAATTTCTTTATTATGTTTTGTTTTATGTTCAATAAAAAATGTATCATTTTTATTGAGCCTTTGCAGGTGGAGTTACCGTTTTCCTATATTTCTTTTCTTTGACAATAACCTATTATACCTGTTTAATTTGATTTTCATTTGTAGCATATTGCTTTTCTGTGCCAATAGCCTAGATTTTCAGTTTGTCATTTTCTCTTCCATATAGTACCTAATTCTTTTATAATTTGTGAATTATGTAATTTGGTTTGAATCTAATTTTATAACAACATCTTTGTAACCTAAAATAATTAATCTTTTTATTGTCTTGTTTGCTCCAATCATGTTCTCAATTGTCTTTTCCTATTTTGTTTTGCAGTTTCATGCACCTTTATTTTTATTAGTTTGTTATGTGTATTATTTTTGTTTTGACTGTACTTTTTTTAATGTGCTGTGGTTTGGCCTTTCAGTCCAGGGTCCTTGAGTGGGACGTTGAACCCTCAGCCTGCTGTCCGGACGAAGTTCTGCCATTCTCTACTGTGCTAGCCTGGCCTGGGGGACCATGTAAAAAGCCATGTTGCTACTCTGCTGCCCTCGTTACAACTTGAGGATTTTGTCTTCTGTCGTCTTTATTTAAATTAAAAAAAAGAAAAAATGAAAAAAGAAGATATTCTCCACTAGGCCACGGCCTTAAAAAAAAAAAAAAAAAAAAAAACTTAACAGTATGAATTATGGAACACAGCCATGGGACTTGTATGTATATATATATATATATATATATATATATATATATATATATATTAACTTGTATGTTAATATTTATCGTTATTAATCTTAACGTAGTATATTTATTTGTTATATTCTTTTAAATTTTATTTTCGTTAGGCACATTTGTTAAATTAGTTTTTGAATAATTTGTATCCGTGACATCTAAATATTTTGTATGTTTAAGATTTTCTATTTATACTGTTTGAATTATGAGATTGTTTGTGTTGTTGTTAGGCCTAGTGGTTATGTTTGTTTGTGTTATTTATTTCGTTATTTGTATTGTTTTATTGAAGTAAGTTTTTAATGAAACGGTACCGTGCTGTATATATTTTTTAATTGTTTAATTTATAAATATTCAACAAAAGGGGATTATTTATTAACGTTTTTACTTTTATTTAATTCGGAGCTTCCCAGAGATTCCGGCTGACTCCCTGGCCTCGGTGGAATCATGGGATGAGGGCTAAATTACCGGTTATTTGTTTTGTTCAAATTTTCTAAATTTTCTATGTAAATTCTTTTAAAGTTGTTGTAGTTTTGTCTTTCTAGTAATTCTGCAGATAGGCACGTCTGTTATGTAATTTTTGGTATTTGTAGCTTTTGTTGTTTTTTGTATAGTTTGTAATTCTTGTTAATTTTGTGTACCTTGTTGTTTTTTGAGTGTAATTTTGATATGGTGACCTTCTGCCAGATTTTCTTAATAATTAATTAATTCTTTTTTTTTAAAAATAAATAGCTTTTTCGCTTAGCTGCAAAGTTGTTGTTTAACCCTCCGACTGCCACCCGTGATCCTATCGCCTGTCTGGTTTTGAGCCATCCCTCAGTATGGCACAACTTCCAGTTTTGGTGGAGGATGGGTCTCATAGTGGAGGGACAAGATTGATGGAGGAGCTTTAGTAGCGGAGGGACAACATTGCTGGAGGAGCTTCAGTAGTGGAGGGGCAACATTCATGGAGGAGCTTCAGTAATGGAGGTACAGCATTGATGGTGCTTTAGTAGTAGCAAGAGACATATTAACAGAGGGGCTTCAGTAGTGTGGGGAAGGCAACATTGATGGAGGAGCTTCAGTAGTGGAGGGATAGCATTGATGGAGGGGCTTCAATTGATAGGTCATTGCATTTGCATTGAAGAGACGTAGATATTTTGTCACAGATTTATTCATAAATACGTTAGTTTCAATGTACTTCAATTTGGTTACTATTGGGATTACATTCTTAAAGAAAACTGTTAAGGTTTAAATAAAATTATTGAAGAATAATTAATTAATTTTTAAAAACATTTTAAAAAATAAAAAACGTTGTTTAGTTGTCAATTATATTGTGCGTTATTTTATTCTAACTATATATTTTATAGTACGCAAACCTTGGATTTCAACTTGAAAGGAAACGGTTATTTTGTATTATGCTTGGATAGATACTCTTGATGTTTATCTACTGCATACTTTACACTGTATATTGTTGTGCTGTTTTGTTTTACCAACACGTAAATGGCACTTGCGGCAACGTTATAGTGAGGGAACCCACTACGATGCCAAGATAACGAGATAATCCGGGACGCTCATTGAATATTTTATGTGTAGTATTTTATGTTCCATGTCTGTATTGAAAAATGTTAAATATTTATCAGTTTGTTTAAACTGGCTCATAAATAACATAACATTTATATTTATCGTTGTCGGATATCTTAGTACATAACTATTTGGAAAGGAAATGTACAATGGAACAATAAAATTACTGTTTTAATGTACCATTACGATTAATAACAAATACAGTTTATTAGACGATTGTCTAAAAAGTTTTGTTTGTTTGTGATTTATATATCATTAATATTAATAACAAATATAATTGTTAAGGTAAAACTTGTTGAACGAGATTTTTTTGTATGGGAATTCTCTCAACAGAATGTTGTTTTCAATAAGACAAGTAATACATAAAGGAAACAAAGCTTTGGCAACAGGGAATAAGCTTTTTAACAGGGAAACTGTCAACAATTTAGAGTGCATCTAACATCTGACATCCATCTGAATTAGTCTAAATGTATTTGCTATTTTTCAATCGTAATGTGACAGGTTTCCATAAGTTCTAATTATTGACTTTTGTAGCAATTTGTAATTTCTCTTCAATATGTACATTTAACAGTCCTATCTAACATATTGAAGGGTTTAAGGAAATGCCTTACGATTCTAAACCAAGTGAAAGAAACGTCCTGATCAACTCCTCCCCGTGGTAGAGAGCTACACACGCGTGACGGCTTACCTGTCTGCACAGGGACCGAGTGACTCCTTACCTGTCTACACAGGGACCAATTGTCGGCTTACCTGTCTGCACAGGGACCGAGTGACGGCTTACCTGTCTACACAGGAACCTGGTGACTGCTTACCTATCTACGCAGGGCCCGAGTGATGGCTTACCTGTTTATACAGGGACCGAGTGACGGCTTCCCTGCCTACACAGGGACCGAGTGACGGGTTACCTGTCTCCACAGGGATTGAGTGATGGCTTACCTGTCAACACAGGAACCGAATGACGGCTTACCTGTCTACACCGGGAGTGAGTGACGGCTTCCCTGTCTACACAGGGACGGAGTGACGGCTTACTTGTCTACACAGGTACCGAATGACGGCTTATATCTGTCTACACAGGGACTGATTGACGGCTTACCTATCTCCACAGGGATCGAGTGACGGCTTACCTGTCCACACAGGAACCGAATGACGGCTAACCTCTCTACACAGGGACCGAGTGACGGCTTACCTATCTACACAGGAACAAAGTGATAGTTTACCTGTATATTGACGGCTTATCTGTCTACACAGGAACTGGGTGACTGCTTACCTATCCACACAGGGCCCGAGTGACGGCTTACCTGTCTCCACAGGGATTGAGTGATGGCTTACCTGTCAACACAGGAACCAAATGACGGCTCACCTGTCAACACAGGAACGGAGTGACGGCTTACTTGTCTACACAGGTACCGAATGACGGCTTACCTGTCTACACAGGGACTGATTGACGGCTTACCTATCTCCACAGGGATCGAGTGACGGCTTACCTGTCAACACAGGAACCGAATGACGGCTCACCTGTCAACACAGGAACCAAGTGATAGCTTACCTGTCTATTGACGGCTTATCTGTCTACACAGAACCGAGTGACGGCTTACCTGTCTACACAGGAACCAAGTGATAGCTTACCTGTCTATTGCCGGCTTATCTGTCTACACAGAACTGAGAGATGGCTTACCTGCCTGCACAGGGACCGAGTGACTGCTTAACTGTCTACACATGGACCGAGTGACGGATTACCTGTTTACACAGGGACCGAGTGACGGCTTACATATCTACACGGGGACCAGGTGTTTGCTTACTTGTCATCACAGGAACCGAGTGACAGCTTACCTGTCTACACAGGGACCGAGTGATGGCTTACCTGTCAACACAGGAACCGAATGACGGCTCACCTGTCAACACAGGAACCAAGTGATAGCTTACCTGTCTATTGACGGCTTATCTGTCTACACAGAACCGAGTGACGGCTTACCTGTCTACACAGGAACCAAGTGATAGCTTACCTGTCTATTGCCGGCTTATCTGTCTACACAGAACTGAGAGATGGCTTACCTGCCTGCACAGGGACCGAGTGACTGCTTAACTGTCTACACATGGACCGAGTGACGGATTACCTGTTTACACAGGGACTGAGTGACGGCTTACATATCTACACGGGGACCAGGTGTTTGCTTACTTGTCATCACAGGAACCGAGTGACAGCTTACCTGTCTACACAGGGACCGAGTGATGGCTTACCTGTCAACACAGGAACCGAATGACGGCTCACCTGTCAACACAGGAACCAAGTGATAGCTTACCTGTCTATTGCCGGCTTATCTGTCTACACAGAACTGAGAGATGGCTTACCTGCCTGCACAGGGACCGAGTGACTGCTTAACTGTCTACACATGGACCGAGTGACGGATTACCTGTTTACACAGGGACTGAGTGACGGCTTACATATCTACACGGGGACCAGGTGTTTGCTTACTTGTCATCACAGGAACCGAGTGACAGCTTACTTGTCTACACAGGGACCGAGTGATGGCTTACCTGTCAACACAGGAACCGAATGACGGCTCACCTGTCAACACAGGAACCAAGTGATAGCTTACCTGTCTATTGCCGGCTTATCTGTCTACACAGAACTGAGAGATGGCTTACCTGCCTGCACAGGGACCGAGTGACTGCTTAACTGTCTACACAGGAACCGAGTGACAGCTTACCTGTCTACACAGGGACCGAATGATGGCTTACCTGTCTAAACAGTTACCGGGTGACTGCTTACCTATCTACAAAGGGTCTGAGTGATGGCTTACCTGTACACAGGAACCGAGTGAGGGCTTACCTATCTTTACAGGTACCGAGTGATGGCTAGGGTAAACTATCCCTCCGCTCTAGCTGGAATTGGGTACCCTATTGTGCTGAGAATGAGAAACCCTCCTTACAGGATATTTAAAATATCAGTTTCAACCATCTCCAGAGTTTACTTCTCTAAGAAGAAGTCATTTGACAATTGAAAGAAAATGTAAAGAAATAATGTAATTCAGAACAAACTGTTAACTTAAAATTTAAAATGTCAAATAAATGATATGACTTTTCTGTTTGATTACAAAAAATATACCTTGTATGATTGATCCTGTTTATTCCCAAAGAGTATTAAAACAGTTATCAGTAATGAAAGTAATTTTAAACAATAGTTTTAGAAATTAATGGGAAAGTAAATAACATACTTTTTGCTGTGTTATGGTACATAAATTATAAATTTATTGTATGTATAGTGTTATTTAATTGATATTATAATAGTTTTTATTATTAATGAACACCATCTATATATATATGTACTTCTAGTGATTAAATAAAAATTCTTATATTTGATATTTTAACTATAGAGTTTATAACCAACAAAAAAGTAAAGCATTTTATGGTTGTTTGCATTCACGTTATCTGTTTCACCTATGGGATACAGGTAATGATCCCATTTACGTTATCTGTTTCACCTATGGGATACAGGTAATGATCCCATTTACGTTATCTGTGTCACCTATGGGATACAGGTAATGATCCCATTCACGTTATCTGTGTCACCTATGGGATACAGGTAATGATCCCATTCACGTTATCTGTTTCACCTATGGGATACAGGTAATGATCCCATTCACGTTATCTGTGTCACCTATGGGATACAGGTAATGATCCCATTCACGTTATCTGTTTCACCTATGGGATACAGGTAATGATCCCATTCACGTTATCTGTGTCACCTATGGGATACAGGTAATGATCCCATTCACGTTATCTGTGTCACCTATGGGATACAGGTAATGATCCCATTCACGTTATCTGTGTCACCTATGGGATACAGGTAATGATCCCATTTACCTATCTCGTTACCGTTCTTATTCTTGTTACTGTTACCGTTTCCATTACAATTACCATTCCCATTTCCGAAGCCATTACCATTACATTACCGTTCTTGTTGCCACTCCCGTTGAAATTGGGAAGTAAACATAAGCGTAAACTATTATTTTGTTGTTTTCATTAAAGAATAATTAAACATATATAGTCTAGACTGAATCATAATATATGATAATTTATGATTCAAACCCAACAAATATATTAACAACAAACCTGGTTTTTATTAAAAAAGAACCATTTGAAAAAAGGAAAAATAGTAAGTCTCTAAACAGTTTGGGAATGTTTTAGAGCTAAAATTAACTAGCTAACACTTCGATATAGCTAACTTCAAACTATACAGGAATCAGAAAACGTTGATAAATGAATATGTTATTTACTTTGGTATAACAAGAATGTGATGGTATTCAAGTTAGTCATCAAAGACCACGGAAGTGCCGCGCGAACGACAACTGGAGAAGATGAAACAACCTGTGACAGAAAGTGATAGAGCCTCGTATGGAAGTTTCACGAGTGAAGAAATATACCAACTTGTAGTTTAACATGTAACATGAAAGTTTCACGAATGAAGAAATATACCAACTTGTAGTTTAACATGTAACATGAAAGTTTCACGAATGAAGAAATATACCAACTTGTAGTTTAACATGTAACATGAAAGTTTCACGAGTGAAGAAATATACCAACTTGTAGTTTAACATGTAACATGAAAGTATAACGAGTGAAGAAATATACCAACTTGTAGTTTAACATGTAACATGAAAGTTTCACGAATGAAGAAATATACCAACTTGTAGTTTAACATGTAACATGAAAGTTTCACGAATGAAGAAATATACCAACTTGTAGTTTAACATGTAACATGAAAGTTTCACGAGTGAAGAAATATACCAACTTGTAGTTTAACATGTAACATGAAAGTATAACGAGTGAAGAAATATACCAACTTGGAGTTTAACATGTAACATGAAAGTATCACGAGTGAAGAAATATACCAACATGTAGTTTAACACGTAACATGAAAGTTTCACGAGTGAAGAAATATACCAACTTGTAGTTTAACATGTAACATGAAGGTTTCACGAGTGAAGAAATATACCAACTTGTAGTTTAACATGTAACATGAAGGTTTCACGAGTGAAGAAATATACCTACTTGTAGTTTAACATGTAACATGAAAGTTTCACGAGTGAAGAAATATACCAACTTGTAGTTTAACATGTAACATGAAGGTTTCAGGAATGAAGAAATATACCAACTTGTAGTTTAACATGTAACATGAAGGTTTCAGGAATGAAGAAATATACCAACTTGTAGTTTAACATGTAACATGAAGGTTTCAGGAATGAAGAAATATACCAACTTGTAGTTTAACATGTAACATGAAGGTTTCAGGAATGAAGAAATATACCAACTTGTAGTTTAACATGTAACATGAAGGTTTCAGGAATGAAGAAATATACCAACTTGTAGTTTAACATGTAACATGAAGGTTTCAGGAATGAAGAAATATACCAACTTGTAGTTTAACATGTAAAATGAAAGTTTCAGGAATAAAGAAATATACCAACTTGTAGTTTAACATGTAACATGAAAGTTTCACGAATGAAGAAATATACCAACTTGTAGTTTAACATGTAACATGAAAGTTTCACGAATGAAGAAATATACCAACTTGTAGTTTAACATGTAACATGAAAGTTTCACGAATGAAGAAATATACCAACTTGTAGTTTAACATGTAACATGAAAGTTTCACGAATGAAGAAATATACCAACTTGTAGTTTAACATGTAACATGAAAGTTTCACGAATGAAGTCCAGCTCAGTCAGTCGAGCCGATAAGAGCTCTCGCTTATCACTCCGTGTGTCTATCGCTCTACACGACTGTGCGTGTTTCGTTCTGAGCACGTGCACGTTTTTATACTTCTGTGAAGTGTATTTTTTCAAAGTGAATTACAATATTTTATAACATGTCTATCTGTGGCGCCTGTAGTGTCTCTATTGACGACGGGAAGGAGGTGAAGTGTATCGGTGTGTGTGATGGTATCTTTCACTTGGAGTGTGTGGCAGAGGGTGTGACAACTCGCTCTTTTAAGAACTGGATGTGCAGTGTCTGTCGCCAGAAATCCACGTCTGCAAGCAGCAAGTCATCTTCTACCGGCACCTCTCTTACAAAGGAGTTTCTAGTTCGTGTCTTGGAGAATTTCAAGTCTGAGATGTTTCAGGAGTTTAAAAGTGTTAAATCTGAAATGGGTGAGTTGGCCGCTTCAGTGCAGTTCATGTCAGACAGGGTAGATGCGTCCAACAGTTTGATGAACGAAATAAAAAATGAACTAGCTGTAATTAAGAAGGAAAATGAGGATTTGCGCGCGGAAAACTCGAAATTGAGCAAACAAGTTGGTAGTCTGCAGGAACGTGTACGGAATTTGGAACAGTACAGCCGAAAGAATAACGTGGAAGTCAGTGGAATCCCGGTCACGCCTAAGGAGGACGTCAAGACCATCGTAAGAGATCTGGGAGCAGCCCTGGGGGTCGAAGTGCAGCCGAGCCACATCGCAGCAGCCCACAGAGTACCTGCATACAACAAGTCACGCGTCCCTGCTGTGGTGGTCCAATTCCACGACCGAGATGTCAAGGACGGTCTTCTCACTAAGTTCCGAGAAGCAAGAAAACGAAGTGTTCATCTCACCGCGGATAAGATCAACAAGGCTTTCCCGCCGGACAGAGTGTACGTCAACGACCACCTCTCCCCGGAGAACAAACAGTTCCTCGCCGAGCTCAAGAAGAAGTGCCAGGGAATAGGATACGCTTTTGTCTGGTGTCATGACGGGAAATTTTTCGTCAGGAAAAGTGAGGGAGACAAAGTGAAAAGAGTGAGTACTGTGGATGACATTGAAAACCTTAAGTAGAGTAGTTTTTAAGTAAAGCAGTTGTAAAGGTTACTCAATGCACTTTTATGAAAAATTTTCAATTATGCCTGTAAGGCTACAGGATTTTTATCTTTTATATAAGTGTTTTTATGAGTTTTTGTTCAAACTATAAATGAATTCAAACATTTACCTAAACGATCTAGCTTATTTTTATGATTCTGAAGTAACTGACAAATCATTATCTTTTTTACATGTAAATATTCGAAGCATGAGATCAAATTTTAATAATTTAATTGCTGAGTTAAGTCAAATTAAGAGCAAAATTCATTTTATTATATTAAGTGAAATCTGGATTAATAACGATGAAATTAATTTATATAAATTACCTGGTTATAATATATTTGCAAATTGTAATAATAACTATAGAGCTGGTGGTGTATTATGTTATGTTAGGGAAAATATACACGTATCTCAAAATCGTATAGAAATGGAAACAGCTGACGTACTGTTACTAAACATAAATTTTGAGCGCATTTATTTCAAACTTTTTTGTTTATATAGATTGCACAGCCACACGGAGGCTAATTTTATCATGGAACTTGAAACTCAATTGCAAAGTATAAAAAATCACATTATTTTTATCGGAGATTTAAATATTAACCTTAGTTTACAAGATACTTGTCAACATGTTCAAAATTATATTAGTTTGCTTAATAATAATGGCTTAAGTTCTTTAATTAACGATCCGACTAGAATTACAGACTCATCTAAATCTACTTTAGATCATATTTTCATTCGACATAACAATTTGAGTTTGTTTAAAAGTGCAATTTTTGATATAGGGCTGACTGATCATTGTTTGTTGGGTATAAAATATGTTTATAAACTTAAGTATAATAAAGTTAGTAATGTTGCTCATGACATAACACCAAAAAAAATTAGTTACGACCTTAATTTACTAGAAAGTAAGTTGGAAGAAGTTAATTGGGAAGTATGTTTATCATCAAATAATGTAGATAACTGTTATGATAATTTCCACGAACTATTGTCAAACACAATGAATAGTTGTAAATTAGATATCAAGCAACATAATTTAAGTAAAGCCAGGTCAATTAGTCCATGGATAACGGCAAATATATTAAGTAGAATTAAAAAACGCAAACAGTTGTATACACTACTTAAAAAACGACCATATGACATAGCTTTTAAAAGATATTTTGAGTCATTCTGTTGTAAATTAAAAAATGACGTTGATGGAGCAAAAAATATTTTTTTATCTAATAAAATAAGAAATTGTAATGGTGATTCAAGGCAATATTGGAAAGTTATAAACAATTCAATTGGCTCAACAAGTAACAAAAACATATCAAAAATCGAATTGGCCAGTGGTGAGATTGTTAGTGAACCAAAGCAGATAGCTGAACTGATTAACTCTTATCTTATCTCGGTTCAAGGTCAGGTTAGCCCGAGCTCAGTCACCCTCACACCGGCGCCCGTAAATAGGAATTTACGGCAGCGGCCGCAATCTTTTTTTATTGCTCCAACTGATATAAATGAAGTTTTAAATACAATTGCAAATCTAAAAAATAAAAAGTCTACTGGATTTGACTGTGTATCTGTTGATATTGTAAAAAAAATAGCAAGAATAATCTCTCCTGTTTTGGTGTATATAATTAATCTCAGCTTTCAAACTGGTATATTTCCAAAAAAATTAAAAATAAGTAGTGTAGTCCCAATTTTTAAAAAAGAATCCTCAATTAAAATTGATAATATAAGACCAATTAGCTTGTTATCTGTTTTTTCGAAAATATTTGAGAAACTAATGCGGAATAGGCTTGTGCGATACTTAGATAGCGTTTCGTTTTTTAGTAGACATCAATATGGTTTTAGAAAAGGTATAAATACAGAAGACGCACTGTTAGCAGTTTGTGAGAAAGTCCATAATAGTTTTAACACCAAAAATAAGTCTACAGGGCTATTTATTGATTTTAAAACGGCTTTTGACCTAGTAGATCATAACATTTTGCTAGCAAAGCTAGAAGCAGTGGGAGTTAGAGGTACTGCTTTGAACTGGTTTGATAGTTTTTTAAGGAATAGAGTTCAAAAAGTAAGGGTTTCTGACAAGTTAAGTTCTCCTCTATGTGTGGAAGCTGGAGTACCTCAAGGGTCTGTATTGTCAGCTACATTATTTTTAGTTTTCATAAATGATTTACTTGAACTACCTTTTCATGGTCACCCAAGTGCTTTTGCTGACGATATTGCATTTTTTTACTCAGAGACAAATATTCAAAGTATTTGGGAAAGTATTAATGATGACCTAAATATCTTGAGCGAATGGTGTTTTTATAACAAAATGAAAGTTAATGTCAGTAAAACAAAATTTATAAATTTTAGTTTGGTAAATAGTTTTGAGTTTCCTGCTGATCTGGTTTATCATGTGTCTTTTTGTGCAAGGTTAGACTGTAAGTGTGAAATAATAGAAAAGAGTAATAATGTAAAATATTTAGGAGTCATAATGGATCAAAATTTAAATTGGGGAAGTCATATTTCTGTGCTACATAATAAATTAAAATTCTCTATTAGAACTTTTTATTTCCTAAGAAACTTTTGTGATCAATCATTGCTAAGAACGCTTTATTTTGCTTTAATTGACTCTAGACTTCAATATGCTATTAGCTGCTGGGGAGGAGCGTATAAAACGTATACGCAAAAACTTAGAATAACCCAAAACCATTTTATAAAAATTATTCTCAATAGACAGAAAAATGACAGTTCTTATCCACTATTTTCCCTTTTAAAAATATTACCCTCTCAGCATCTGTTTGTTTATAAAGTTTTAAAGCTATTTTATATTCGGAGTGGAAATACTGGTACAGATGACCTTTTTTACAAAACAAGAAGCTGTTATCAAAGAATTTTTAGATTGCCTAAAGTCAACAATTCTTTGTTTAAGCAATCATTTCAATATAATGGGCCTAAATTTTTTAATCTATTGCCAAATAACATTAAAACGTGTCAAAATTTAAATTTATTTTTAAAAAGCTTAAAGTATGGTTACTATCCACTCAACATTTACCTATGCTTAATGTTTAAGCAAATATTTCGTTAATGTCTAAACACAATTTATTTTAGTTTTTGAACAGATAATTTTGTTACTGTTTTTTCTTTTTTTTCTTTTAATAGTTTTGAAATGTTTTAGTTTATATAACAACCAATAAGTTTAATTTTTACGAGCCTCAAATAGTTATACATTTTAGTAGCATAGTGTGTTTTGTTTTACACAGTTATTTACAGTTTAACATGTAGTTTTTGTTTTATTACTATCACTTCAGGTGCCGCGGAGGGCGAGTTAAGTTTTTACAGTGTTGGACTGGACTGATTTTAAAGAGTTTTGTTTAAGTGTTTAATTTATATTTTTAGTTTTAAGTGGTTGGCCACAAATACTGGTAAATGTGGCCACCTAGTATTCCTTTTGTAATTCAAACCTGTAATGTGTTTTTTTATAAAGGAATAAATTTCATTATTTCATTATTTCATTATATACCAACTTGTAGTTTAACATGTAACATGAAAGTTTCACGAGTGAAAAAATATACCAACTTGTAGTTTAACATGTAACATGAAAGTTTCACGAGTGAAGAAATATACCAACTTGTAGTTTAACATGTAACATGAAAGTTTCACGAATGAAGAAATATACCAACTTGTAGTTTAACATGTGACATGAAAGTTTCACGAATGAAGAAATATACCAACTTGTAGTTTAACATGTAACATGAAGGTTTCACGAGTCAAGAAATATACCAACTTGTAGTTTAACATGTAACATGAAAGTTTCAGGAGTGAAGAAATATACCAACTTGTAGTTTAACATGTAACATGAAGGTTTCACGAGTCAAGAAATATACCAACTTGTAGTTTAACATGTAACATAAAAGTTTCAGGAGTGAAGAAATATACCAACTTGTAGTTTAACATGTAACATGAAAGTTTCACGAATGAAGAAATATACCAACTTGTAGTTTAACATGTAATATGAAAGTTTCACGAATGAAGAAATATACCAACTTGTAGTTTAACATGTAACATGAAAGTTTCACGAGTGAAGAAATATACCAACTTGTAGTTTAACATGTAACATGAAAGTTTCACGAATGAAGAAATATACCAACTTGTAGTTTAACATGTAACATGAAAGTTTCACGAGTGAAGAAATATACCAACTTGTATTTTAACATGTAACATGAAAGTTTCACGAGTGAAGAAATATACCAACTTGTAGTTTAACATGTAACATGAAAGTTTCACGAATGAAGAAATATACCAACTTGTAGTTTAACATGTAAAATGAAATTTTCAGGAATGAAGAAATATACCAACTTGTAGTTTAACATGTAACATGAAAGTTTTACGAATGAAGAAATATACCAACTTGTAGTTTAACATGTAACATGAAAGTTTCACGAATGAAGAAACATACCAACTTGTAGTTTAACATGTAACATGAAAGTTTCACGAATGAAGAAATATACCAACTTGTAGTTTAACATGTAACATGAAGGTTTCACTAATGAAGAAATATACCAACTTGTAGTTTAACACGTAACATGAAGGTTTCAGGAATGAAGAAATATACCAACTTGTAGTTTAACATGTAACATGAATGTTTCAGGAATGAAGAAATATACCAACTTGTAGTTTAACACGTAACATGAAAGTTTCAGGAATGAAGAAATATACCAACTTGTAGTTTAACATGTAACATGAAGGTTTCAGGAATGAAGAAATATACCAACTTGTAGTTTAACATGTAACATGAAAGTTTTACGAATGAAGAAATATACCAACTTGTAGTTTAACATGTAACATGAAAGTTTCACGAATGAATAAATATACCAACTTGTAGTTTAACATGTAAAATGAAATTTTCAGGAATGAAGAAATATACCAACTTGTAGTTTAACATGTAACATGAAAGTTTTACGAATGAAGAAATATACCAACTTGTAGTTTAACATGTAACATGAAAGTTTCACGAATGAATAAATATACCAACTTGTAGTTTAACATGTAAAATGAAATTTTCAGGAATGAAGAAATATACCAACTTGTAGTTTAACATGTAACATGAAAGTTTTACGAATGAAGAAATATACCAACTTGTAGTTTAACATGTAACATGAAAGTTTCACGAATGAAGAAATATACCAACTTGTAGTTTAACATGTAACATGAAAGTTTCACGAATGAAGAAATATACCAACTTGTAGTTTAACATGTAACATGAAGGTTTTACGAATGAAGAAATATACCAACTTGTAGTTTAACATGTAACATGAAGGTTTCAGGAATGAAGAAATATACCAACTTGTAGTTTAACATGTAACATGAAGGTTTCAGGAATGAAGAAATATACCAACTTGTAGTTTAACATGTAACATGAAGGTTTCAGGAATGAAGAAATATACCAACTTGTAGTTTAACATGTAACATGAAGGTTTCAGGAATGAAGAAATATACCAACTTGTAGTTTAACATGTAACATGAAGGTTTCAGGAATGAAAAAATATACCAACTTGTAGTTTAACATGTAAAATGAAAGTTTCAGGAATGAAGAAATATACCAACTTGTAGTTTAACATGTAACATGAAGGTTTCAGGAATGAAGAAATATACCAACTTGTAGTTTAACATGTAACATGAAGGTTTCAGGAATGAAGAAATATACCAACTTGTAGTTTAACATGTAACATGCAAGTTTTACGAATGAAGAAATATACCAACTTGTAGTTTAACATGTAACATGAAAGTTTCACGAATGAAGAAATATACCAACTTGTAGTTTAACATGTAAAATGAAATTTTCAGGAATGAAGAAATATACCAACTTGTAGTTTAACATGTAACATGAAGGTTTCACGAATGAAGAAATATACCAACTTGTAGTTTAACATGTAACATGAAAGTTTTACGAATGAAGAAATATACCAACTTGTAGTTTAACATGTAACATGAAGGTTTCACGAATGAAGAAATATACCAACTTGTAGTTTAACATGTAACATGAAAGTTTCACGAATGAAGAAATATACCAACTTGTAGTTTAACATGTAACATGAAAGTTTCACGAGTGAAGAAATATACAAACTTGTAGTTTAACATGTAACATGAAAGTTTCACGAATGAAGAAATATACCAACTTGTAGTTTAACATGTAACATGAAAGTTTCACGAATGAAGAAATATACCAACTTGTAGTTTAACATGTAACATGAAGGTTTCAGGAATGAAGAAATAAGGAAGAAATACGTTGGCTTGATATCTATTTTATGTCAACTTATTAAAAACAAAGAATGCTAATAAGTAAATTTCTTACTGGATAAAACAAATTATTTTAAAATTGAAACAGATAAGAAAAGAAGTAACCTAAATGTTTTGAATGTAATTTTGTGAGTGTTAGAATTATAAGTAGAGTGTGAATGTTTTATTACCGAAAAGCGTAGGTTCATAGTACAAAAAATTATAAACAGTGTAAATACATGTTATTTATTGTATAGTATACCATATATTCAGTTAAGGAGAATGAATAAAAAACGTGTACAAAATATTCGTTTTCTTTTCATTTTGTAGCATTTTTGGTTTGGGTTAAACCAGGTTTGTAATGAACAAAATGAAATTTTACATTTGTTATTTTAAATTTAACTAAAAATTGATCTATCACTTTAAATTATAAATGAAATAAAAAGTTTGTGTAATTTATTGCAATTATTTAATATAATTATATTGTTATTTTATACCATACTGCAATAAATGCAAAATGTTCAGAATGTACTTATTGTATATAATGTTTAAAAAAATATAAATAGTGCATTAAACACAAGATCCTCAGGAATTATTTGTAAAATAAGAGAGGGAAAAAGTTGTATGATAAAAAATACTATGTGATATCACATTTTGTGTAACAATTATACTAAATGAGAAGCGATTATATTAAAATGTTTAATAATCGTTCTCAAAAATACACGACTTACAAAGGGACGGTGTAAACAAGGGGCTAGTAAATTGTTGGAATACTTTTAGTAGGGTTGTACATTTAATCTAATATTGTTACATACTTCAAATGTTTGACAAATAACAAATTAAAAAGCTCAGAGTCCGAGCTGCTACGTCAGCAAGTTTGGCACGACCACCTGGCTCCCCTTCGTAATATCAGCTAAACTTAACTAGTTTGTAGCATTTAACATTCTTTTAGTTGAAATAAAAAAATAAAAAACTCAATATTTTTAGGAAATTACAACCCGCAATTTGTATTTAATTACACAACCCGCAAATGAAACACAAATTATCGGTTATTATCAAAGATTACATAATTTAATATATTAAGCGTTTTCTTTCATTTTCATACTATCCTTATAATGTACGTTTAATGAAATATATTTCAGGAATTTTTCAAAGGTTTTTTGAAAAATAGATTAACCTGTTAACATTTTAAATAAGAAGTATTTTATACCAGGTTAAACACAAAACATTATTTTTATGCTCGATGATCTTTTTTATATTATATTTGTGTAGTTTTTAATTTAAGCAGAAATATTCTAATGTTTCAATCTGAATGTGGAATGTTTTTCCTGTCTCAAGGGAAGGTACGTTAACAAATTTTGATATAAAATTGGGAAATAATTAACTCACTGAAAACCGATCACAACACATTACTGAAACTGTCGATTTTCCTTTTTAAAATCTATAACGATGTTGATTAATAATGTTGAACCTTGAAAAGTATATGGACTAATTTAGGACATTTTAGGAAATTCCTGTCTGAAAACATCGTTGTTGTTCTTGCAGTCCAAGTAACACATGTCGAAGAACTAGAATGTGGAGCAAGAACCAATATCCCTGGGCATTGACTGATGGATGCTATCGGACATGTAGCAACGTACGTGAAGCTTGAATTGATGAGATTAAAACCACGAATTTATATGACAGTTTAAAAAAAACATTATTGTTATAAATATATTTTTAGAATATCTTGTATGTTTCTCTAACCTATTAAAAAATTTCCAATACAAGATTAGTTTGAAAAAATGTATATGTTATACAAAGTTTAAATTAGGGAACTATTTAAATTAAATGAAATAAAGTTTTTTAAATTCCTCCTAAGAATCATTTTAATTCTTCAGTGGGTGTGAGCAAGTAGAAGCCTTTATAGATGAATTAAAAAAAACAGTGGTCGATTTTTATTAACTGACCTCTACCCGATCCAAAAACTAATTTCACTTAAAACTACAAATGTTGTCGTTCAATTTGGAAAATTAACGCTTATAAAACGGGCTATTTAATAAAAATCTTTCTTGACGTTGAATATTGTTTGGATTTTGAAAAATATCGTGTGTGTTCTATGATAGCTGGTGGTTGAAATGAACATCTTACAACATCACCTCCTCGTGAAACTCGTAAACAGCCAAAGAACAGCGACAAGGCAGTGCGTTGTAGTCGTATACACTTCCAAGGGAATCTTAACAAGTTTACGGCAAGAGCTCGCTATCTAACACCAAGTTTATGGTATTTTGTGTGACGTGCCAGATAATAGTTCACTTGTTTTTATATCTTTTGTGAATTATTTTTTACACTGTTTAAGAAATCCTTTAACGATTTCTAAACAAATATTTTTAGAATACTTTTATATTTCAATACATTCATGGAGGAGTCGGATGATTGGAAAATTTGAACAGTTAGAATCTTGGGTGGTTTCAAATTAGGGTACATTTTAATGTATATTAATTAAGACACTTACAGGTATGAAAATATATTTAAGTTTTAAAAAGATATTGTAGGGAAACTATTCACAAAATAAGTAGCTTTACGAGAACTGATAGCTTCCACGTAAACCCCCCCTCCCATATTAATAGACAATACCCATATAAACTTATTTCCATTTGTTTGACAGATTAATATAACGTTAGAAATTTAGATTATAGGACACTGAAGTTGTAGCTTGTATTTTATTCCTCTAGTGTTTAAATAAACTACGCTTAGTTTTCGAGAATATTTTTCCCTGATGATAAATGGGATTAAAATTGTTTTACAACATATCCAGTTTATTATTTCAAGAAGAACAATACATAAATCCATAATATATAGTTGTCTTACCCCCGACACATAGATGAGCCGTAAGTGTGTCTAAATCAACGTTGTTTATGGGGTTGTTGGATCATTTAAGTGTACGGTCATAGTAAATATGGGTACTCAATAATAACCAAGTGTAATTTATAGATGTAAAGTTTAAAATAGAAGGATAATTAATAAGAAAGATACATTTTAAATAGGTAAATATATTCATGAAATAAGAACACAAGTGCTATAAAGGGTGGTGTGGACGTAAAAGAGTGGGTGAGTAGATTGAATGGCAAGAGATATACTAGTACATCTGGACGGTTAACTATTTATAGCCGTTAATCGTAAGACGTTCTCATGGAAGGGGCAACAATTCAAGATGCACGAAATAATTGAAACCCTTAGATTGTTTGATATACTGTATGATTAAAATAACTAGGCCTTCATATTTCAATGTTTTAAAACACACTGATTTGAGGAAACAGTGTTTTGTATCTAAATTTCCGGCAGCTAAACTATTTGAGAAAAAATAAATGGTACCAGGTAACTGGCACAAACTTTCTGCCTTTCCCATATCACAAACACTTATTTTATTGAAATAAAATTATGGAAAAATAATCTTCAAAAACAGCTGTTCAATTAATAACATTTGGTGTAAACAACCTTCCAGCCTTCGGCCTCCAGCCCCCGGCCATCCGGCTTAGTGGGATGGGGCCTCCAGCCTCAACTTAGTGGGATGGTAACTAAAAATATTTTTCACTGAAATTTGCATCTTTACTGAAAAAAAATCGTTAGAATAAAGCTTGAAAAAATTTAATTTTTAAATGATATTGCCCATAAAAAGTATAACAAAAACAATTAAAGTTAGAGACATGCGGTTTTTACTAAAATATTTCAAAATGTAATTCACATCTTTCATGTACAATTAATCAACACTGAAACCATTTTTGAGAAAATTCCATTTGTATGTGAGTTTTGCCCTTAAAAATAAAAAACCAAATAAAATTAAAAAAAAAGTTAAAACATAGTTTGGAGATATTGGCTAAATACACCTACATACCAAATTTCATAAACATCCATCCGTTTGGTCTCGAACGAAGAGCACAGATACATAGACATAAAAAAAAAATAAATAAAAAACACACACTTTTTTGGGTAGAGGGGGCCCTAAAATGGAATTTTAGACCAACTTGTAAAACTTTTTGGACGATCACAATACTTTCTCTATTCTAACGCATATGGGAGAATGTAAAATTAATGACACATTGTTTCTATACATATTTGGTATAGAATATGTAGTATAAATTTAGACTAGAAATTATATTATTTAATGATTTTATGTTGCGTTTTAATTACAAAGAAAACTGCAAAGCATTTACATGGAAACATAGAGAAATGAATATGTGCCATTTGAAAAAATCGCATGTTATATATTAAGTTTCTCACTTCCTGTAAAATGTACGTATGGAAAATACGTCTTAATTAGTTGTCAGTCGTAGGCCTACAAATTATATTTTGAATGGAAAAGCAGCAGTCTGCGTCTACAAGAATGATAATGGCTTTAGTTAGCTGTGACATACACACTCTCTTACATGTCACATACAGTAATGTACTGTGTTATGAAACTTAAGTTATGACTCGAGACCTTCAAACTAGTTAAACAACATATTTAAACTGTTATCGTACAAATAGTTTTTTAATTAGCATAATATGTGTTGGTATTTACACAGTACGAGTAAAAGTCACACAACAAATTTATTACAATATATGCACAAAATACACAGATTCTTTACACCTGAGAAAGGTGAGCATGGTTCAACGAAATCGATCACCATAATATCTTGTACTTGTATTGTAATATATTTGTGCATTTTGTGCTTACATTGTAATACATTTGTGTTGTGTGACGTTTACTCGTACTGTGTTATCGTACATAACACCCTGTGCTATTGTGATACCTAGAACTGCCTCATGCTGAAGGACGTGCAAGACGTTACCTTCCTAGTTCTCCGTATTTACATATCTCAGTTTCAGTTTGAAGTTAACATTTTTTAACAGTTCTTCCAGTTGACATCATCAATGAATAATTTAAAAATAATTTAAAGTTGAATAAATCAGTGAATAATAAATTTAATACAGCCTTATTTAACAAAGACCTCTTGGAAATCCCAAATACATTATCCCACGGATTGCACTTAAAAACAACGCCCCTTTTGCTTACATTACGTAACAGTTTCATTAAAATCAAGCATTCAATTAAATTTATTAAAATGACCATGATAGTTTAGTAACACGTGTTGTTAAAAATAATAAAAGGTATAATCATAAAGTCATTATGGGTTGTTAACAATCAAACACCAACTTTTAGCGGACATACATATTAATATCTTATTAGTCACGATTATGAATTAGAATTTTATAGAACTAAAAACAAAGCATTAACACAATCAACTCAAAAATCAAGACATAAATAAATCTTGAAAAATGTCGTTGATCTTAAAAAATATACAACCTGTTGGAACCTTTTTATTTGAATCAAAAGGATTTAAAAAATATAAGTAATCAGATGAGGACATTTCACTAAATATTTCCTTTTACGTCTAAACGACCCATGATACCATACCATACATGATAACCGTGAATAGATTGTATATACTTTAAGTTAGTAAATTGACAAACTAATTATAGCTTTTTTAAGCTTGTAAAATAAGTTCTTCCTAATATGACAAGAATAATTCATTTGCAAAAGAATATCAAATTATTTTTATTATACATAGTTTTATAGATATAGTGGCTTGCATTTCTGTATTTAGTAGATTTTGTACTTGCTGGTCAAAATAAGAAACATATACTTATCGTTCTCTGTTATCTTGATGTCATGTTAAACATTAACGTTGTAATTATGTAAGGCACGGTTAATTTAATATACCTCCAACAGGCTTCTTTGGAGGTCTATATTTTCGAAACATATTTATGGGTTATTATGCATGTATGTATGTAATGTTTGTAGATTTGTTTTGGAAATAAACATTTATTATTATTATATGAAAATGTACCTGTTTATTTTTTCCTATATTATATTTCTATAGAAAAATATAATATAGATTATATTTCTATAGAGTTCAAATATTTTTGTCAATACGTTTCTGTTATTTATGAATGTAAAATAATAATTATTTAAATGTATAAAACAGTTTAATTTAAGTGAACATGATTTTGATTCATAGTAATTGAAAAAAAGAAAATACTATTGTAAATTGTTAATAGTGCAAAATAAAAATGAAGCTGAACATTAATTTTAGTATTAGCAAACATAATTTATTAAGATGTAACGTAAGTTTATGGAGGAACAAACCTGTACATAATATTTTAGGGTAGTTTACATTGTTGAAATACAGTGTTAAGGTTATAGCCCAAACAATGAGTTAATGTTAGTTAAATAGTGCTGCCCAGACTGTCCTTGCTATAGACAATACGTGCCCAGCAATATTGTACGTCAGCACACAAACTGTACCCTTCTACCCCTGTGAGGGGTGTTAGATATACATAATGTAGGAGATAGTGGCCCTTGACATAATTTATACGGTAGTATATCATAATAATTACCGTTACACTACCTAACATAATTATCATATTCAGATATATATTCAATGATAGTTCATTTGATCAAAGGAAGCACTGTACATGGTTATAAAATTGATAGGTGAATCCCAAATTTATGAGAAAATAAAGTTAGCATTGATTAAGTATGTATTTAAAAATCAGAACACACCAAGTAAATTGGAAACTCTGTTTCTAAACTTAATTAATTTCACTACCAATATTGATGAGTTAAAAACCCCAAACTAGAAAATTGATTGAACTGTACAGGCTCTTTATAATAATTTACCTCCTGGTATGATTGTACCAAAGATGATTTGTTTAGGGAAAAATAAGAATTTCCAGATTTGTTCTGCTTTACTTGTACTACATATAATAATACATGTTTTTTTAAAATAATGGTCCAGGCCGTAAAACATACGTGTAAGTTTACGAAGAATATAGGTAAAGGGGTTTTAGAATATCTCAGAAAATGTATGCAAGGTCCTTATTATCATATTGCTAACTGACAGAAGGAATTCCCACTCGACTCCAAGCCTATTGAAGAACAGTAAAATATACAAAATATTTTTGTATATTGCAATTATATTAATGTAGTAATTGTAGTACATTACAATAATGCCAGCGAGGATTTTGGAAGGTTTTAGGCTCGTAAATAAATTATTTGTGTTTACTTCTCCGCCTCTTCGACTTACAGCTGACATTATCTTTATTACAGAACACACACAATTATGTTCTAGAGAATCCCCTCCCCTTTTAATACAGAACTTAAAGATGATGTTTATGACAGTAATTGAGATAATTGAGAAATAATAGTCAAGGTATTTATAGTTCCTAAAGATACACAAATCA
>JAQJVL010003753.1:0-25000 GCA_035578905.1 Stictocephala bisonia | reverse complement strand
ACATCACTCGTTTTAAATTTTGTTTATGTAAATGATATAATTAATTTTGAAACTTTAATTTTACAAGTACACCAATACGGTCAGTAAATGTACAAAGTTTCAAGTTGATATCTTAAACCATTTTGAAGATATAAATTATTTTCTAAAAAACACATAAAGACAGATAGACAGAAAAATAAGCAAGATGGGACTATATATTACATCATAAAAATTGTTTGTTTTAACCTATAGTATAATCTCGTGAAATTTTGGTCAGTACTTACGGGACACCCTGTGTATGTATATACATATACATATACATATACATACTGTATAAAGGAATATAAGTGTGTTTGTCCTTTGTGCATTACTAAACCACTCATCCTATCACCATGAAACTTTGGGAAGTTGTGGTGTTCATTCCCAGGAAGGTTTTTGGTATGGTTTCATTCACTTCCAAACTCAAGGGATCCACCACAGTGGCCTTTGTACACTATAAAATATCACAGTATAAAACAGAAGTGTCTACAAAACAACAGTGCTATAACGTGCAGTATGTACGTCTTCGAGACGTACAGACCAAATTCAACTAATCCAATTTGGGGTTTTCCGCGGAAATAACCTGACTATGACTCTTCTGTGCGGCCGAACTACCCAGCCGAGGCCACCTGTAACTGTGCGGCCGAACTACCCAGCCGAGGCCACCTGTAACTGTGCGGCCGAACTACCCAGCCGAGGCCACCTGTAACTATGTGGCCGAACTACCCAGCCGAGGCCACCTGTAACTGTGCGGCCGAACTACCCAGCCGAGGCCACCTGTAACTGTGCGGCCGAACTACCCAGCCGAGGCCACCTGTAACAGTGCGGCCGAACTACCCAGCCGAGGCCACCTGTAACTGTGCGGCCGAACTACCCAGCCGAGGCCACCTGTAACTTGAATATTAATTCAATAATACTGTATCTAGGGGTTTGATTAATAAAACACTGTTCAACCATTTAATACTGAATTTTTAAATTATTCCAAAACTACACTGCGAACTTTAAAGTAATACTGTATTAAGGAGTGATTTATTTAAACACCTGTAGGCCTACAACAAAAACTCTATTATCTTGAACACTCGGTCGTGAAGTCTGAATTCTATAAATTTATATTTTGGTAATGTAGGGCTAGAGTAGACAAGTGGGGTTAGAGCAAGGCCACACTTAGAGTGGCTGTCTACTTGTCTAAAGGGCGGCTGACAGACCATATGAAGGAACTTAGAGAAGGTTGGCGCTTGGAGTGGAAATTAATACCTGAAGACTGTATTGAGGACAATTTAAACTGGTTAAAACTCCCCTTATTAAAGGCAATACTTGTATAATAAGTTGTGGCATAGTTGCTGAAACATTTAAAATGGACAAATTACATTTTTGTTTAGGAAGATGGAAAAGGAGTATTTTAAATGTTCTATCAAAGCTGTTGAAAAGTGTGATTAAAACAATTATTTAATATACTAAAAAGATTGTTTTGAATTTTCCTAAAAAATAATAGCATGTTTATTAATGAACTGTCTATACACAATTTAATAAATAACAATCAATATAGAATCTACATTTTCTGGTGACAACCACGTCAATGTTCTATCTACAATATTTACAAGATAACCAAACGTTTCGCCCATACTGTGATGTGGCATCCTCAGTGGTTTCTCTGAGACCTAGATTCTAGTTATGACACCGGCCGCTTAAGCCTAAGTTCTAAGAATATGGTTTCAAACAGTTAATGGAGATTCTTTGTTTAATCTACTAAACCGAATTCATATGGCAGTTGGCTGTAATAAGCGTTCTCTATTTTAATAGATTTACTAAAGCCTATACATTTTTTGATTGAAAATTAATTGACATTTCAAGCCATTTATTGCTTTTAATATTTCAAACTATTTATGAAAGTATAACATTTAGACAACAACATTTAATATGTCATACGTTTTAACGACTAGTAAATGTTCTCCTTTCATAAATGATGTGAACATTGTTAAAAAAAAAAAATTAAATGTATCATGTTAATATCAAACACAATCAAGTGCTATTTAAAATGTATAAACCGATTAGTTAAGTTAATGGAGTAGCTAGTGACTTAAGACTGTAGATACTTCAGTAGCCTAGGTTATTGTGACTGAGGATTGGTTGACCTTGAAATACCCACTAACACACTCATTAACAAACCTTATTAACCCTCATCTTGACGGTCGGTAACTTGATAATAAGTCAAGTGATATAGTGATAAATGGTTATCCATACTTGTCTCTACAATATGCAACAGCGTTGAACTTTCTGCGTAGCTTACATTAGGATATTAAATTTTGTATAGTTGTGGTTTCCCCATGCAAATCTACACACACACAAACATAACTTTTACTAACTACAAACATAACTGTAATTCGACAAAACAAAGTATTCTTTATAAATCCACCTTTCACAATACATCATAATTCAGTGCCCAGCCTGACAAAATTGTCTTCTTTTTAGGCAAAAATGATATTTTTCGAAGAGAGTTGTTATGACAACAATAATTTGATAACAAATGTTTTACTGGCAATTTTGTCAAATAAAATATAGTTTAGATGAAAAAAAGAATACATTCCCGCAGATTTGTGGATTTGTGAGAAAGGAATATTGGGTTTACACTCCAGGGTTAGGCAGGTAAAATGTTTACAGCATTGTTCCTCGCATGACCCACTCTCGTATCTGAAGGGCCCCAACCTATTTCATGCATAATGGATTGTATTTTGCCGATGGAGGATGCATGTATTCCACTACTTTTAAAGATGGAGGGTATTGATCGAAAAGGCAACTGTCAACCATATTTCTATTTGTATGGATGTAAATATAAATTAAGTAATTTAGATTGAGATAATAAAATGCCTTAAAACTCTATCCTATTGGAGTATTAATAGATAGTTCACTTCGTTGATATATTGTACAAGATAACAATACATACAAACTTCTACTTATCGATGGATTATATTTAAACATTATAATGTCATTGATTGCTGCTGTCATTGATGAACTACGTGAGTTAGTTTATTTCTTAGCGAATACTGAATCATGCGATTATTAAGAACATTAATTTTATAATGAAAAATGTTAGGTCAGTTATATTAATTTAAATTCTATGTTACAACATTGAAAGCTTCTCATTCCAATATTTTAACTAACTATGCATATCAAAAGATAAGTATTATATATTAGAACTATTTGTATCAGTTTCCTTTACTGAATTCTCAACTCTTTGTAGGATAGAGACTTTAATATGAAATAATAAAAACAACTCACTTGTTAAGTTTCAATTTCTTGCTCTTAAATATAAGTAATAGATTTCATAACATTCAATATTTGGGGCATGATTCTCATTACATTCTCAGCATAACTTGTCATTTATTTCTAAATTTAAAAAATAAAGAACAAAATAACAAAGAAATAGTAAAACGAAGTTAAATAAATAGTTATGGTATATGCAATAATTTTTTGTTTTCATGCAAATACTGCAGCGAAATTTAATGTAATATGCATTAAATCATAGTAAAAATAAGAAAATATTTATTTCTTCAACTCTGCCCTATATAATTACTCATTACACTAATTTTAATTTGTCTTTCAATTAAAAGCATTTATTTACTGAAATAAATGAATCAATTAAAATAACTTTATTAATATCACTACAAGTTGTACATTTCAGTATTGTAACAGTTATTTGTAACAATATCCAATACATCGGCTACACCAAATAATTGTATTCTATTAATATTATACATCCCATGAGGGAGGAGTCTTCAATATTAGGGCTACTTACTAAATAAACAATATAATCGATTGAAAATAAGAAACTTGTTTAAACACACTAACAATACGAACTACCGTAACATTCTCCTCTGTACAGAGTGGTCGACATGATACTTTGAACACACTAACAATACGAACTACCGTAACATTCTCCTCTGTACAGAGTGGTCGACATGATATTTTAAACACACTAACAATACGAACTACCGTAACATTCTCCTCTGTACAGAGTGGTCGACATGATACTTTAAACACACTAACAATACGAACTACCGTAACATTCTCCTCTGTACAGAGTGGTCGACATGATACTTTGAACACACTAACAATACGAACTACCGTAACATTCATCTCTGTACAGAGTGGTCGACATGATACTTTGAACACACTAACAATACGAACTACCGTAACATTCATCTCTGTACAGAGTGGTCGACATGATACTTTGAACACACTAACAATACAAACTACCGTAACATTCTCCTCTGTACAGAGTGGTCGACATGATACTTTGAACACACTAACAATACGAACTACCGTAACATTCTCCTCTGTACAGAGTGGTCGACATGATACTTTGAACACACTAACAATACGAACTACCGTAACATTCTCCTCTGTACAGAGTGGTCGACTTGATACTTTGAACACACTAACAATACGAACTACCGTAACATTCTCCTCTGTACAGAGTGGTCGACATGATACTTTGAACACACTAACAATACGAACTACCGTAACATTCTCCTCTGTACAGAGTGGTCGACATGATACTTTAAACACACTAACAATACGAACTACCATAACATTCTCCTCTGTACAGAGTGGTCGACATGATACTTTAAACACACTAACAATACGAACTACCGTAACATTCTCCTCTGTACAGAGTGGTCGACATGATACTTTAAACACACTAACAATACGAACTACCATAACATTCTCCTCTGTTCAGAGTGGTTGACATGATACTTTAAACACACTAACAATACGAACTACGGTAACATTCTCCTCTGTACAGAGTGGTCGACATGATACTTTGAACACACTAACAATACGAAATACCGTAACATTCTCCTTTGTACAGAGTGGTCGACATGATACTTTAAACACACTAACAATACGAACTACCGTAACATTCTCCTCTGTACAGAGTGGTCGACATGATAATTTGAACACACTAACAATACGAACTACCGTAACATTCTCCTTTGTACAGAGTGGTCGACATGATACTTTAAACACACTAACAATACGAACTACCGTAACATTCTCCTCTGTACAGAGTGGTCGACATGATACTTTGAACACACTAACAATACGAACTACCGTAACATTCTCCTCTGTACAGAGTGGTCGACATGATAATTTGAACACACTAACAATACGAACTACCGTAACATTCTCCTCTGTACAGAGTGGTCGACATGATACTTTGAACACACTAACAATACGAACTACCGTAACATTCTCCTCTTTACAGAGTGGTCGACATGATACTTTTAACACACTAACAATACGAACTACCGTAACATTCTCCTCTGTACAGAGTGGTCGACATGATACTTTGAACACACTAACAATACGAACTACCGTAACATTCTCCTCTGTACAGAGTGGTCGACATGATACTTTAAACACACTAACAATACGAACTACCGTAACATTCTCCTCTGTACAGAGTGGTCGACATGATACTTTGAACACACTAACAATACGAACTACCGTAACATTCTCCTCTGTACAGAGTGGTCGACATGATACTTTGAACACACTAACAATACGAACTACCGTAACATTCTTCTCTGTACAGAGTGGTCGACATGATACTTTGAACACACTAACAATACGAACTACCGTAACATTCTCCTCTGTACAGAGTGGTCGACATGATACTTTGAACACACTAACAATACGAACTACCGTAACATTCTCCTCTGTACAGAGTGGTCGACATGATACTTTAAACACACTAACAATACGAACTACCGTAACATTCTCCTCTGTACAGAGTGGTCGACATGATACTTTAAACACACTAACAATACGAACTACGGTAACATTCTCCTCTGTACAGAGTGGTTGACATGACACTTTGAACACACTAACAATACGAACTACCGTAACATTCTCCTCTGTACAGAGTGGTCGACATGATACTTTGAACACACTAACAATACGAACTACCGTAACATTCTACTCTGTACAGAGTGGTCGACATGATACTTTCAACACACTAACAATACGAACTACCGTAACATTCTACTCTGTACAGAGTGGTCGACATGATACTTTGAACACACTAACAATACGAACTACCGTAACATTCTCCTCTGTACAGAGTGGTCGACTTGATACTTTGAACACACTAACAATACGAACTACCATAACATTCTCCTCTGTTCAGAGTGGTCGACATGATACTTTAAACACACTAACAATACGAACTACCGTAACATTCTCCTCTGTACAGAGTGGTCGACATGATACTTTAAACACACTAACAATACGAACTACCGTAACATTCTCCTCTGTACAGAGTGGTCGACATGATACTTTAAACACACTAACAATACGAACTACCGTAACATTCTCCTCTGTACATAGTGGTCGACATGATACTTTAAACACACTAACAATACGAACTACCGTAACATTCTCCTCTGTACAGAGTGGTCGACATGATACTTTAAACACACTAACAATACGAACTACGGTAACATTCTTCTCTGTACAGAGTGGTTGACATGATACTTTGAACACACTAACAATACGAACTACGGTAACATTCTCCTCTGTACAGAGTGGTCGACATGATACTTTGAACACACTAACAATACGAACTACCGTAACATTCTCCTCTGTACAGAGTGGTCGACATGATACTTTAAACACACTAACAATACGAACTACCGTAACATTCTCCTCTGTACAGAGTGGTCGACATGATACTTTAAACACACTAACAATACGAACTACCGTAACATTCTCCTCTGTACAGAGTGGTCGACATGATACTTTGAACACACTAACAATACGAACTACCGTAACATTCTACTCTGTACAGAGTGGTCGACATGATACTTTAAACACACTAACAATACGAACTACCGTAACATTCTCCTCTGTACAGAGTGGTCGACATGATACTTTGAACACACTAACAATACGAACTACCGTAACATTCTACTCTGTACAGAGTGGTCGACATGATACTTTGAACACACTAACAATACGAACTACCGTAACATTCTACTCTGTACAGAGTGGTCGACATGATACTTTGAACACACTAACAATACGAACTACCGTAACATTCTACTCTGTACAGAGTGGTCGACATGATACTTTGAACACACTAACAATACGAACTACCGTAACATTCTCCTTTGTACAGAGTGGTCGACATGATACTTTGAACACACTAACAATACGAACTACGGTAACATTCTCCTCTGTACAGAGTGGTCGACATGATAATTTGAACACACTAACAATACGAACTACCGTAACATTCTCCTCTGTACAGAGTGGTCGACATGATACTTTGAACACACTAACAATACGAACTACCGTAACATTCTCCTCTGTACAGAGTGGTCGACATGATACTTTGAACACACTAACAATACGAACTACCGTAACATTCTCCTCTGTACAGAGTGGTCGACATGATACTTTGAACACACTAACAATACGAACTACCGTAACATTCTCTTCTGTACAGAGTGGTCGACATGATACTTTGAACACACTAACAATACGAACTACGGTAACATTCTCCTCTGTACAGAGTGGTCGACATGATACTTTGAACACACTAACAATACGAACTACGGTAACATTCTCCTCTGTACAGAGTGGTTGACATGACACTTTGAACACACTAACAATACGAACTACCGTAACATTCTCCTCTGTACAGAGTGGTCGACATGATACTTTGAACACACTAACAATACGAACTACCGTAACATTCTCCTCTGTACAGAGTGGTCGACATGATACTTTGAACACACTAACAATACAAACTACCGTAACATTCTCCTCTGTACAGAGTGGTCGACATGATACTTTAAAAACACTAACAATACGAACTACCGTAACATTCTCCTCTGTACAGAGTGGTCGACATGATACTTTGAACACACTAACAATACGAACTACCGTAACATTCTCCTCTGTACAGAGTGGTCGACATGATACTTTGAACACACTAACAATACGAACTACCGTAACATTCTCCTTTGTACAGAGTGATCGACATGATACTTTAAACACACTAACAATACGAACTACCGTAACATTCTCCTTTGTACAGAGTGGTCGACATGATACTTTGAACCAAATTAAGGAATATCTTGGAAAATAAAAATATAAAACAATTTATTTGGACTATAGTGAAAAGGATTATAATTGTATGTGCATCACGATTATACCATACATAAGGTGAATGAATCAGAACCTCCACAGTCTCGTGATCCATCTGTATCAGCCACTGAAACGTTCTTATTTCATAAATACCAAAGCTTGAACCTTCCAACAGAGACATTTCAGTTGGAATATTACGGTAAAGCCAATGAGCTGAATAAAATGAATTTGCTGTTTAAATGAAGCTAAGTAATCAAGAAATTTAAATTCGTTTTACTCTTAGTTCAGTAATTATGCTGTACCTGATTGAATATTGCTCTATTGTTTCCTATGACAATTGGTCGGTATTTTATGTACAACTATATTACGCTAATAGTTGGAAATTCTTCATTAGTAAAATGGTTTGATATTAAACAACCAGTGTAAAAAATAACCATAATTAGACTATGTTAAACATAGCGAATTATCAAAAAAACCTATGTACATAAAAGTTAAATACCACTCACTCAGTAATCACTAACCTAAAGCCTAACTATCCTCTGAGGTTTACATTTTTTAGGATGATTTGGCTTATGTTTTAGAGTTGCAATAAAAACGGACTAAGAAAAATTATTTGTATGTCTATCAAAAATTATGACTAAGAAAAAAAAAAAAAAAAACGAAATGGGACCATTTTTAGTGCGGACATATTAAAATGTCAAAAAGAGTGTTATCCTATTTTGCCAGTAATGGTTAAACAAACTGTCCTATTGGGAAATTATTATCATTTTCAGCATCGTAATAGAGACAGTCTAAACATTTCTTCCCTTGACGTTTTGTTATGCTCACCTCCTTCAACCACAAGTAGAGACTACATTAAACACTCTAAAACATACCTATAAACTTGTCTCGAACAGTAAACTTTAATATCTTGTAGAAATAAATGATTTACCAGTAAAACACACGTATGCAAAGTTAAGAAAATAATCGTATACTAAAGAACATATAAACATGGCAAGAAATCTTTTGTCCCTTGGTTTGTAAAGGCTAAAGTAACATGCCAAACACCCATGTAGCTGGATCATCTATACAGTGCCGTCGTATCTTAGCCTCACAGTGCCACTAAAATAATTTATAAACGTATACAATCAATTGTACTAGGTTAGGTTTGTCAAGGCTAGTGTAGACTACGTACCAAACACCCATGTAGCTGGATCATCTATACCAGCCAAGTGCCGTCGTATCTTGGCCTCACGGTGCCACTAAAATAATTTATAAACGTAAACAATCAATTGTACTAGGTTAGAAGTTTTGTCAAGGCTAGTGTAGACTACGTGCCAAACACCCATGGAACTGGATCATCTATACAGTGCCGTCATATCTTGGCTTTACAGTGCCACTAACAAAATTTATAAACGTATACAATAAATTGTACTAGGTTAGAAGGTTTTTCAAGGCTATAGTAAACTACTTGCCAAACACAGATGTAGCTGGATCATCTATACAGTACCGTCATATCTTAGCCTCACAGTGTCACTAACACCATTTATAAACGTATGCAATCAATTCTACTCGGTTAGGAGGTTTGTCAAGGCTGGAGTAGACTACGTACCAAATACCCTTGTAGCTGGATCATCTATACAGTGCCGTCGTATCTTGGCCTCACGGTGCCACTAAAATAATTTATAAACGTATACAATCAATTCTACTAGATTAGAAGGTTTGTAAAGGCTAGAGTAGACTACGTGCTAAACACCCATGTCGCTGGATCATCTATACAGTGCCGTCATATCTTGGCTTTACAGTGCCACTAACAAAATTTATAAACGTATACAATCAATTGTACTAGGTTAGAAGGTTTTTCAAGGCTATAGTAAACTACTTGCCAAATACACATGTAGCTGGATCATCTATACAGTGCCATCATATCTTAGCCTCACAGTGCCACAACACTATTTATAAACGTATGCAATCAATTGTACTCGGTTAGAAGGTTTGTCAAGAGTAGTGTAGACTATGTGCTATACACCCATATAGTTGGATCATCTATACAGTACCGTCATATATTGGCCTTACAGTGCCACTAACACTATTTATAAACGTATGCAATCAATTCTACTCGGTTAGGAGGTTTGTCAAGGCTGGAGTAGACTACGTGCCAAATACCCTTTTAGCTGGATCATCTATACAATGCCGTCATATCTTAGCCTCACAGTGCCACTAACACTATTTATAAACGTATGCAATCAATTGTACTCGGTTAAAAGGTTTGTCAAGAGTAGTGTAGACTATGTGCTATACACCCATGTAGCTGGATCATCTATACAGTGCCGTCGTATCTTAGCCTCACAGTGCCACTAAAATAATTTATAAACGTATACAATCAATTGTACTAGTTAGAAGGTTTGTCAAGGCTAGTGTAGACTATGTGCCAAACACCCATGTAGCTGGATCATCTATACAGTGCCGTCGTATCTTAGCCTCACAGTGCCACTAAAATAATTTATAAACGTATACAATCAATTGTACTAGGTTAGAGGGTTTGTCAAGGCTAGTGTAGACTATGTGCCAAACACCCATGTAGCTGGATCATCTATACAGTGCCGTCGTATCTTGGCCTCACGGTGCCACTAAAATAATTTATAAACGTAAACAATCAATTGTACTAGGTTAGAAGGTTTGTCAAGGCTAGTGTAGACTATGTGCCAAACACCCATGTAGCTGGATCATCTGTACAGTGCCGTCGTATCTTGGCCTCACGGTGCCACTAAAATAATTTATAAACGTATACAATCAATTGTATTAGGTTAGAAGGTTTGTCAAGGCTAGTGTAGACTACGTGCCAAACACCCATGTAGCTGGATCATCTATACAGTGTCGTCGTATCTTGGCCTCACAGTGCCAATAACATTACTTATAAACGTAAACAATCAATTGTACTACAGTAGGTTAGAAGTTTTGTCAAGGCTAGTGTAGACTACGTGCCAAACACCCATGGAACTGGATCATCTATACAGTGCCGTCATATCTTGGCCTTACAGTGCTACTAACTCTATTTATAAACGTATAAAATCAATTCTACTCGTTTAGAAGGTTTGTCAAGGCTAGTCTAGACTACGTGCCAAACACCCATGTAGCTGGATCACCTATACAGTGCCGTCATATCTTGGCCTCACAGTGCCACTAACATTATTTATAAACGTATACAATCAATTCTACTAAGTTAGAAGGTTTGTCAAGGCTAGAGTAGACTACGTGCCAAACACCCATGTAGCTGGATCACCTATACAGTGCCGTCATATCTTGGCCTCACAGTGCCACTAACATTATTTATAAACGTATGAAATCAATTCTACTCGGTTAGAAGGTTTGTCAAGGCTAGTGTAGACTACGTGCCAAACACCCATGTAGCTGGATCACCTATACAGTGCCGTCATATATTGGCCTCACAGTACCACTAACATTATTTATAAACGTATGCAATCAAATCTATTCAGTTAGAAGGTTTGTCAAGGCTAGTGTAGACTACGCGCCAAATACCCATGTAGCTGGATCATCTATACAGTGCCGTCATATATTGTCCTTATAGTGCCACTAACACTATTTATAAACGTATGCAATCACATCTGTTCGGTTAGAGGGTTTGTCAAGGCTAGTCTGGACTATGCGCCAAACACCCATGTAGCTGGATCACCTATACAATGCCTTCATATTCTGGCCTTACAGTGTCACTATCATTATTTATGAACCTATACAATCAAATCTACTAAGTTAGAAGGTTTGTCAAGGCTAGTGTAGATTATGTGCTATACACCCATTAAGCTGGATAACCTAAATGTGCCGTCGTATTCTGGCCTCACTGTGTCACTATCATTTTTTATAAACGTAATTAGTCAGTTCTACTCAGGAAACAGGAATTGACCAATATAATTTTACATTCAGATTCTATACTAAATATAATGAACACTTAAAACAATAATTTTAAATGTACAATTATTTTGAACTTGAATACTGGCTTAGAAACCAAATAACAATATCAGTTAAAAAACATTTCATTTTTTTTTTCTTTTTTTCTTATGGATTATCAACCTATATAAGGACTTTAAAGGCCACTTAATGAATATGTAATCATTTTAGAGAATGAATCTTCCATTCCTTGTAGCCTGAAAATAGTTTAGTTATCATTATTTTTCTTAAGATATTGCGCCGTTACTTTAAAGTACGACTTACCTAAAACCTGCATGCCTCCATAGCGCAGGAATAAGTTCTTCTCTCTACTTTATCCCAAAAGCCGTATTCATGTGAAGGCTTTTGGACACTTTCCTAATGAAATACATTATACGTAGAGCCTAGGAGTGATGACAGTAGGGGGTTTCACACATTGTGACAGTTTCTATTAACTACATCATATATATGATACGTAATTATATCTGTTCCAGGTTTGTTTACCTAATTATGAAGTGCTCAACATATATTCATTAATATGTATATTTACTGTGAGGGGGTGGGGCAGCAATACACAGGACGTCAAGTAGCCAACATTTTATGGATCTTAACTATCTCGTGTAATGTTAAGATATTTAAGTTATGTATTCAAAATAACTTCATTACATATTTGTTGTTCAAATATAAATATACTATTTAAAGGACTGTTAATTTTATGAACGTAATCTGTGAGGTTGTATACATTATATATGGTAAGAAGACATACTTATACATACACTATATAATATACTATATATGGTAAGAAGACATACTTATATATACACCATATAATATACTATATATGGTAAGAAGACATAATTATATATACACCATATAATATACTACATATGGTATGAAGACATATTTTATATACCATAACATATACTATATATGGTAAGAAGACATACTTTATGAAGCATTTATTATACTTTATACGGTAAGAATACATAGGCCTACTTTATATACCATTTAATATAATTTATACGGTAAGAAATCATACTTTATATACACCATATAATATACTTTATATGGTAAGAAGACTTAATTTATATAGCATTTAATATATTTTATACGGTAAGAATACACAATTTATATACCATATACTTTATATGTTAAGAAGACTTACTTTATATAGCATTTAATATATTTTATATGGTAAGAATACATAAATTATATACCATATAATAACTTTATATGGTAAGAAGACTTACTTTTTATAGCATTTAATATATTTTATACGGTAAGAATACATACTTTATATACTATATAATATACTGTATACGTTAAGAATACATACTTTATATACCATATAATATACTCTATATGGTAAGAAGACTTACTTTATATAGCATTTAATATATTTTATACGGTAAGAATACATACTTTATATACTATATAATATACTTTATATGGTAAGAAGACTTACTTTATATAACATTTAATATATTTTATACGGTAAAAATACATACATTATATACCATTTAACATAAATTATATGGTAAGAAGACTTACTTTATATAGCATTAAATATACTTAATATGGTAAGAATACATGCTTTATATCTAATATAGTATACTTTATATGATAAGAATACATATAGTTAATTAATGAATTTATTTTTATTTATCAGACGATGTAATAAAAGCCTATTTTTAAACTGCCACTCCTTATTTTTAATACAATGAGAATTTTATTTTAAACTACCAACGCTGTAACGTTGTCTCCAGGGGTAATAATACGACCTGGCTGAAATGTCACAGTGACAAACACAGTGCAACAGGGTAAAGTTATTATTCTGGAACTATTATACAGTACGATAGTTCCAGTAATAGGCTACTTAAATGTCGAGGGTGTATTTTAATATTAATACTTACTACGTCAGAGATCTTAATCTACCTGATCGGCATGTAAACATTAATATGTTTCAACTTTTATATCTTGTAGAAATATTAATTTTAGAGTAAAACACACATCTGCAAAGTAAAGGAAATATTCGTATCATAAAAAACATATGAACACGGGAAGAAATCTTTAGTCCCTTAGTTTGTAAAGGCTAAAAAAAACTACGTGCCAAACACCATGTTGCAAGATCACCTGTACAGTGCCGTCGTATATTGGCCTCACAGTGCCACTAACATTATTTATAAACTTATACAATCAATTGTACTAGGTTAGAAGGTTTGTCAAGGCTATAGTAGACTACGTGCCAAATACCCATGTAGCTGGATCATCTATACCAGCGGTTCTCAACCTTTTAGCACTGGCGCCCCCCCTTTGAACACTGAAGGTAGCTCACGCCTCCCCTCCAGTCAATAATTGGTTGGTTCAAGTTAGAACAGTGAAATTATGAAACTGACTATGTTAACTCTACGTTAGCAAAAGCTGGGATGCAAAATAAAAATCCAGATATATTTAAATACGAAAGTTTATTTGATGGTTTTGAAAGTTTTTGTGTTTTAACAAAATATATATTTTTTAATTTTTTTCTTTGTTCCCTCACACCTCCTCTGAAATTCTCTCACGCCCCCCCAGGGGGGCGCGTCCCCCAGGTTGAGAACCACTGATCTATACAGTGCTGTTATATCTTGGCCTCACAGTGCTACTAACATTATTTATAAACGTATACAATCAATTCTACTAAGTTAGAAGGTTTGTTAAAGCTAGAGTAGACTACGTGCCAAACACCCATGTAGCTGGATCATCTATACAGTGCTGTTATATCTTGGCCTCACAGTGCCACTAACATTATTTATAAACGTATACAATCAATTCTACTAAGTTAGAAGGTTTGTCAAGGCTAGAGTAGACTACGTGCCAAACACCCATCTAGCTGGATCACCTATACAGTGCCGTCATATCTTGGCCTCACAGTACCACTAACATTATTTATAAACGTATACAATCAATTCTACTAAGTTAGAAGGTTTGTTAAGGCTAGAGTAGACTACGTGCCAAACACCCATGTAGCTGGATCATCTATACAGTGCTGTTATATCTTGGCCTCACAGTGCCACTAACATTATTTATAAACGTATACAATCAATTCTACTAAGTTAGAAGGGTTGTTAAGGCTAGAGTAGACTACGTGCCGAACACCCATGTAGATGGATCATCTATACAGTGCTGTTATATCTTGGCCTCACAGTACCACTAACATTATTTATAAACGTATACAATCAATTCTACTAAGTTAGAAGGTTTGTCAAGGCTAGAGTAGACTACGTGCCAAACACCCATGTAGCTGGATCATCTATACAGTGCTGTTATATCTTGGCCTCACAGTGCCACTAACATTATTTATAAACGTATACAATCAATTCTACTAAGTTAGAAGGTTTGTCAAGGCTAGAGTAGACTACGTGCCAAACACCCATGTAGCTGGATCATCTATACAGTGCCGTCCTATCTTGGCCTCACAGTACCACTAACATTATTTATAAACGTATACAATCAATTCTACTAAGTTAGAAGGTTTGTCAAGGCTAGAGTAGACTACGTGCCAAACACCCATGTAGCTGGATCATCTATAAAGTGCTGTTATATCTTGGCCTCACAGTACCACTAACATTATTTATAAACGTATACAATCAATTCTATTAAGTTAGAAGGGTTGTTAAGGCTAGAGTAGACTACGTGCCAAACACCCGTGTAGCTGGATCATCTATAAAGTGCTGTTATATCTTGGCCTCACAGTACCACTAACATTATTTATAAACTTATACAATCAATTCTACTAAGTTAGAAGGTTTGTTAAGGCTAGAGTATACTACGATCATCTATACAGTGCCGACGTATCTTGGCCTCACAGTGCCACTAACATTACTTATAAACGTATACAATCAATTCTACTGTTAGAAGGTTTGTTAAGGCTAGAGTATACTACGTGCCAAACACCCATGTAGATGGATCATCTGTACAGTGCCGTCGTATCTTGGCCTTACAGTGCCACTATCACTATTTATGAACGTATACAATCAATTCTACTAGGTTAGAAGGTTTGTCAAGGATAGTGTTTCACTTCCAAAGTAAATTACGTTGTAGGTAGCAAAGAGTGTATATCTTGAAACAAATGATCACATTCTTAGCAATTTAATTTACAAATATAATTTTATATATTTATAAGACGCCGATCGTCAATATATGGGCGAATATGGATTTCGAATGAGTGTGATGAGTGTATATGAGCAAATGTAGTCATTGTTACAAACTAAGGCCGACTATTCCTTAGAAAGTGTAATTAATTAATAGCCCATTGACAAATGAACAGCCGGTGGTTATCAGCTGATCCTTCTCAAAATGTATTGACTCTGATTGGGATTGAACTGAGAACTTTTAGCACATGAAGCTGGGATTGAACCAACTACGCTACTGACCAATTTATAATAAATAAATAAATATTTTTATTGGTTTTATATATATTTATATAACCAATAAATAAATACCAATAAATATAATAAAGTATTCAATGTATTTATTTATATGGTAATAACATTTGATAATAAAGAAAATCGTTAATACATAAAAACTAAATCATATACACGTGAACTATTCTGTATTTTTTTATTTGACTCCTTTAGTAAACAATTTGTTTATTAATTTAAAAAAATCAATCATTTGTATTTATTTAATTGATAATTATTTGTATTTTTGATTTTATGAACATGGATTTCAAAACGATTTCAGATAATCCATCGTAATATATCTAAAATAACTTTTTATTTAGTGATGAGAAACCATGATGATGGGCACAAATAAACATTAGTCATATTGCTGAATTATTTAACACAATTAATAATTACAAATAACTACAGAATATGGTTATTCTAATGTTTTGCATTTTTATTTTATTCGAAGTCCACTTATACAGTAGGGAAAACTAGCCGTGTTTTCCTCATACATTTTTATGAGGCAATTTTATTCAGTCAACAGTCAGAGTTGCCATCCTTTCAAACAATTTTCCAGGAAATAAAAGACTTTACAAGTCTAAAGTACACGAGGCATAAACATTTTTAAGACCAATTCTCTTTTTTTCATAATAAATGAGTATTCTGTTGTTATTTGTTTGATAAGAATTATCAAGTTATTAATTAATCAATTATATTAATCCTCTTTCTCAAATCCCAGTCAGAACATTCTTTAAAACAAAAACGGACTGTATATCGAACGAGAGAGGTATAGCCTGTTATTGTCCATGGTCCATGGGGTCAGTCAGAGGGTTAATTTAACACAAAAGCTGATAAGAGACTCAAGGAAGAAGTCATAATAAGAATGAACATCAATAATTAACTCAATGACTAAAATAAGTAAAAAAATATACAAAACAAGCACCATAAATTTTCCATAATTGACAGGAAATTGAAAACACTATGGAACTATAAACAACAACAAAATGTACAACAACGATATAAAAAGACCACAGCTTGACAAAAGGACGACATGGACGCCTTACGTTAAATTTGTCAAGAAGGGAGCCAGATAATTTTTTTTATAAAATGAGAGGCCAACCTCCTTCTTAACCTTACTCTGCCCATTCCTCATAGACTATTGATCTGTGCGAGAAACTTAATCAGACAGAGTAAGAGGGTGAAATAGTACAGTAGAAGGTGAATATTACTGATAAATCTTCCAGTCTAGGCCGGATTCGAACCAGCGCTATCTCTAACCCAAGCTCAAAGTCCTGTCGCCTTAGACCACTCGGCCACCGGCTCGCCCAATTAAGATACATACGAAATATCAGTGCAATTGGAAACAATAGAAATAGGAAATAAACCAGCCGTAAAGCAAAGACAAAGTAAACGTAAGCTGAGACACATAAACGAGCATCAAACAAAAAGCACAAGATATGTGTGTGCGGTTCAGGTGGGCCAACATACAGTTGACGACCAGTGCATCGGAGAGAACTTTGCACTGATTCACGACAAGGTGCACCAGACAGTGGATCGGAAGGAAATTTGCACTGATTCACAACAAGGTGCACCAGACACTGGATCGGAGAGAACTTAGCACTGATTCACGACAAGGTGCACCAGACAGTGGATCGGAGAGAACTTTACACTGATTCACGACAAGGGGCACCAGACACTGGATCGGAGGGAATTTGGCACTGATTCACGCCAAGGTGCACCAGACAGTGGATCGGAGGGAACTTTACACTGATTCATGCCAAGGTGCACCAGACAGTGGATCGGATGGAACTTTGCACTGATTCACGACAAGGTGCACCAGCCAGTGGATCGGAGGGAACTTTACACTGATTCATGCCAAGGTGCACCAGACAGTGGATCGGAGGGAACTTTACACTGATTCATGCCAAGGTGCACCAGACAGTGGATCGGAGGGAACTTTACACTGATTCATGCCAAGGTGCACCAGACAGTGGATCGGAGGGAACTTTGCACTGATTCACGACAAGGTGCACCAGACAGTGGATCGGAGGGAATTTTGCACTGATTCACGCCAAGGTGCACCAGGCAGTGGATCGGAGGGAACTTTGCACTGATTCATGCCAAGGTGCACCAGACAGTGGATCGGAGGGAACTTTGCACTAATTCACGCCAAGGTGCACCAGACAGTAGATCGGAGGGAACTTTACACTGATTCATGCCAAGGTGCACCAGACAGAGGATCGGAGGGAACTTTACACTGATTCATGCCAAGGTGCACCAGACAGTGGATCGGAGGGAACTTTACACTGATTCATGCCAAGGTGCACCAGACAGAGGATCGGAGGGAACTTTACACTGATTCATGCCAAAGTGCACCAGACAGTGGATCGGAGGGAACTTTACACTGATTCATGCCAAAGTGCACCAGACAGTGGATCGGAGGGAACTTTACACTGATTCATGCCAAAGTGCACCAGACAGTGGATCGGAGGGAACTTTACACTGATTCATGCCAAGGTGCACCAGACAGTGGATCGGAGGGAACTTTACACTGATTCATGCCAAGGTGCACCAGACAGTGGATCGGAGGGAACTTTACACTGATTTATGCCAAGGTGCACCAGACAGTGGATCGGAGGGAACTTTACACTGATTCATGCCAAGGTGCACCAGACAGTGGATCGGAGGGAACTTTACACTGATTCATGCCAAGGTGCACCAGACAGTGGATCGGAGGGAACTTTACACTGATTCATGCCAAGGTGCACCAGACAGTGGATCGGAGGGAACTTTGCACTGATTCATGCCAAGGTGTACCAGACAGTAGATCGGAGGGAACTTTGCACTGATTCACGCCAAGGTGCACCAGACAGTGGATCGGAGGGAACTTTACACTGATTCACGACAAGGTACACCAGACAGTGGATCGGAGGGAACTTTGCACTGATTCACGCCAAGGTGCACCAGACAGTGGATCGGAGGGAACTTTGCACTGATTCACGACAAGGTGCACCAGACAGTGGATCGGAGAGAACTTTGCACTGATTCACGACAAGGTGCACCAGACAGTGGATCGGAGAGAACTTTACACTGATTCACGACAAGGTGCACCAGACAGTGGATCGGAGGGAACTTTGCACTGATTCACGACAAGGTGCACCACACAATCGATCGGAGGGAACTTTACACTGATTCACGACAAGGTGCACCAGACAGTGGATCGGAGAGAACTTTGCACTGATTCACGACAAGGTGCACCAGACAGTGGATCGGAGGGAACTTTGCACTGATTCACGACAAGGTGCACCAGACAGTGGATCGGAGGGAACTTTACACTGATTCACGACAAGGTGCACCAGACAGTGGATCGGAGGGAACTTTGCACTGATTCACGACAAGGTGCACCAGACAGTGGATCGGAGGGAACTTTGCACTGATTCACGCCAAGGTGCACCAGACACTGGATCGGAGGGAACTTTACACTGATTCACGACAAGGTGCACCAGACAGTGGATCGGAGAGAACTTTGCACTGATTCACGACAAGGTGCACTATTCAGTATTTTTTACTGTCAATATAAAACACATTCTTCGGTTGGAAACAATTGTTTACTTCTTTTTATGGTTATAAATTCTTGCACTACTAAGCGTTGAAATACAAAGTTTAACCAAACTAACACATGCATAAACTTAATTTCTCGAACGTGCTATAAAGCTGTTAGAACATTTATTTATTTTAATAAAACCAATACATATATACTTTATTTATACGCTTGTAACTCCATAACAACTGTTTACATGTTGACTACATGTAGAGTACAATAGTTTGAGATAAGAACATTTAATATTTTAATTTAAATAATATCAATATGGAATGTTGTTGCAGGAATAGTACAAAATATTAAAATTTAAACCATAAATTGCTTAGCTGACTTAATATTTAAGAAATGTGATTAGGTTTATTTAAGTGAAGCTAAGTTTAACATGTATACCCCAGGGAAAGTTGGTCAGACCTAACTAGCCACTTCTTGTTAAAGTGAACTTGGTTCAGACTTTCTTATAGATCTGTGTTTGAAGTTCGGGGGATAATTTTGTTCACAGTAAATTTCCCTTTCTTAGTTGATTAAGGACTTTTCCAGTTTATTTAGTGGCTTCTTGAAGTGAACTTTGACAAAATGTTCACTAATAGCAATACGAAATCTAATTAATATTTTATTTCGAAGAAGTTACTATACTTCCTATTATAAGCTTTGATAAAACACTACATCAGTGATAAAACCCTCAAATAACACTGCCTGTCTAACAATTTTTATTGATTGTTTCCTATGTTCACATTGTTACTAAACACTTTTATTCATTCATAAGTCGCCGATCGTCAAGATATGGGCTAATATGAGGGGCAAATGAGATGTGAGTGTATATGAACGAGTGTAGTCATTGTTACTAACTAGGTCGAATGTTCCCCAGAAAGTGCTATTAGTTAAGGGCTAGGTGAACTAAGGGACCTACAAGTTTACGTGGAATCCTAACCAGGTTGTGTTGGTCTGATTTTCAGCTACCTGACAAGCCTGATACTCAGTTCTATTCTCTCCACAACACCTGAACCTTGACTGCTACCCAACATGGACACCCCGGGCTTCTCTAGTAGTGTTCACGTCGATGACAACTATTGAGCAGACGCCGTATCGGTATTAAGAGGACCGAGCATAGAACTTATCGCCTACAATCACTTTGTCCCGAAGTAGCTTGATTACAACACTGCGGTACCAGTGCCAAATCTGTACTTTGTACCCTACCCAAAATATATTACTGCTTCTTGTAATGAAGGAATAACACTGCCTCCATTGATAATAATATTATGTTTTAAATATAGTAACCACATTTTAAGAACTTTCAAAATAATTATGAAATTCCAAGTACGATTTTACTGTTTTCTGTACGATTTAGCGGAAAAGAATTATTACGTTTAGTTTGCTTTTCTTAAAGCTGTAATTGACTGTAAAATTAAATAATTTATAAAATATCTGTGTAAAGTTCAATAAAACACATTTACTCAAGCATTCCACGCTATTACGTCGCACAGATTTCCTTAGGGGAAATCGTTGCTTTTGTGTTTACGTAAATAGTTTGAAAGCTTAAATTAAATTTTTTAATTTATAGTTATGTAAAAGCAGTTGTAAGATATAATGTGTTTTAAGGACGATGTAAAAATAAATTTTACAAACCGAACATAAAAAATTATGTATACAAGACATTTCAACTCGAACCTTTACTATCCCATGCACTATTCTTGAATAAAGCCATACAGTGCAGAGACGGGGGCTAATCTTGTTTCCCTTATACATTTGTATGAGGTACCTTTATTCAGTTTATATTCAAAGGCAGCCGCCCTTCCAAACAAATTTCCGGGTTATAAAAGCTCTTGCACGTATAATAAAGTTCTTGCCTACCAAACAGATTCTTGATGCCTGTTTAAGAAACGCCACTATGTTCCCATGGTAAAAAAGATTTATAATCTAATAGTTTCTATTGTACTGTATGTAAATAACATGATGGCAGGTAACACATGCTTAATTCCCTTTAATTGTTTAGCAACATTTGATAAAATTATGACAATATTTAATAGTTACTAAGAACAAATTAACAAGTTTAGTTAAACTTTTATTAAATTAATTAATTATGCATTATTCAATGGTTTCAGTGTAGTTTATCGATTAACTTGTAGTCAACAAACAAGATGACTTCCCTTTTAATGTAATAATTCAGTGGAACAAAAACAAATTTCGTTTAGAAAGGAGCATTATATGTAAAGCACTAAACGATAAAGTATGCACCAATATTTTTAAATAATAAATAAAAACATTGGTTCTTTCCCTTACGAGTTATACAATTAAGAACTTCAAAACATAGTTCTCTTTACGCCAGTGATGTCGGTTTACCATCTTTATTCAGAATAACTTGGTCAGATAAAACAGTTATTTCTTGTTGAAACGGAACTGATGATTGTGTTTAATAACAAGGGTATATGTTTAAATTTAGGAAAACATTCAATTAGAAGCCGTGGATATAGATTGTTATTGCAAATAATTAATAACCTTTATCAGTTATAATAGATATTTTTCATTAGAAAACTAAGTAAACATTTAAGGATCAAGTCGATAAGCGCCATTTAATCCTAAATTAAATGAAAGAAAAGGAAAAATTCATAAAACAGTTACATATGCATTTGGAGTATGTAAATTGTGTTACAAAGATAGAAGTACACTTTGTATAAGGTATAAAATAAATAATAGGCTGTAGTTCTGCTAAAAGACCTAAAGAATAACAGACCTGAACTATTTAAGTGTAAAATCTTACCACACCTTAATGAGTAATGATCCTTGATCGATGGACATCTATGTACATAAATTGTGTAGTAATTTTACGAAAGAGTACTATTCTCTAATAGAATTGTTCTAATAAAAGTAAATAAAAAAAAATTTTTAAATAACAATTGTAGTCAAATTAAAAGTTTAATGTACAACATTTTTATTAAAAAATGTTAAGGCTGATAGAAAGTGCTAAATTCTATAATGCATATGATTTTTTATCACCTACTATTTTATCTACCAGTTTTACTAAAAAATTAACTATTCTGTAAAGTAACTGTATAAATATTCTGAGTACATTAAAATTTATTACTCTTTATGGATATCCATGTAAAATAAACAAAATCACCATAATTAATTAACTGGTGAGCTAGAAGGTGTCAGAACTGAGCCGGACTTGACAGTGACGGCATTGACAGGAGTTGATCAGTAATATTAGTCTTGTACTTTGCTAGTTCTCTCTCTCGCTCTCTCTAAACAAGTCCTCCCACAGATAAATAGTTTGTGGAGAGTAGGAAGGATAAGGTTAAAAAGGAAATCGGCCTCTCGTTTTTGAATAATTTAACTAAAAATCAATTATCAATCCCTCGAGACATTGTGCAGTGCTTTATTGAATATAGATTATTTATAAATTTAAATTTTAGTAAACAGTTTACTTTACATCAATAGGAATACATTAATAGCGTTATGCTAGTAACTAAGTCAACCGACTACTGACGTACAGCAATAACGCTGATGTGCGGGAAACTAAAATCAACTCTGTTACAGTTGTCCAAATATTACTCACTGTATTAAACTTGGTCTACATTTAAAATATTCCAATATTTTCAAAATAGCAACAGCTAGTAAACGTTTTTGGTCCATTAAATATTTTATTAATAAGAATTACAGTGATTTGCAGTTGTTGTGAAAGAACGTTTCAGAACGTGGTGATTAAAAAATACTTTTATATCTTTAATATCTTTTGTTTATTAATAAAGGGAACAGTTAAATAAACTAAAGGATAATAATTTATGGCACTTCTCTGTGCCAAAATATTATTTCAAAGCTTATAATTATAGTACATTAAACATTCATTACAAAAACGAACAAGTCATTTCTGATTCTTCTAATTTTGAATATATTATAAACAACTAAATGTTATATTAAGACAACACTTTCTACAATAAAAAGGGTAAATTTATCCATAGCGTGATTAGTTCTACTTTTAAAGTGAGACATACAAAATATGGTAATGTTTTTTAGTATGAGAATAACAAGTCAAAATATGTAAGAATTTAATATCTTTATTTATTGAATTGTTTTGTTCAATACAGTTACCTAAACAAATTACACTGAACCTGTTCATATTGTAAACAATCAGCGAGGTATTTATTTCAAAAGTTCACCACAACTACTTCGCCATTTGAGAATTTCTTAGATTATTTCCAATTTCCAATAAGGAACTCAAAGAAGAAATGGACTAAGTCAGGATTTTAAGGATTATTTGTTTATTTAAAAAGAGAGAGTTGAAAAGTTGTCTATTTGAATGTATAGTGTAAAGATAATACAATGAAGACTAAGAAATGAACAGCATAATTAATTATGAAGTATGTTCCTGATATCGTGAGGGTTCGCCGAGACAATACCTTGGAATTCCTAAATAAAATAAATAAAAACAATCCTAATTCAAGCACTATAATCAAAATCACTATTTGAGTTCAAAGAAATAAAAAAAATTATTTTTAAAATTGTCACGAAAAATGTCGCTGCCCGACCTTCTGTTGGGGATCAGATTAAAAGTCCTGAAAGGTGTGGACGCATGTGCCGCAGTACGTGAAAAGGGAATGGAGAAGAGGATATTACTCCTGATATCTTGTCAGATCAGTATTTTATAAACATAGTATAGAGTCTTATGGTAAAAATTATCTTGACTGAACATCTTGTCAGATTGAACATTTAATCAATTATAAAAGACTAATTACAGCACAGTTAAAATAAGAATCTTATTGTCTTCAGCATTTCAGTAATTAGTACTGAAGTGCGTTAGTATGTATTTATGTATAAAATATATTTATCAACAGATTTTCGGATAAATACATTTTTCCACGTATGTTGAATCGTATTTTTTAAC